>BMAO01010938.1:0-62821 GCA_019973975.1 Trichonephila clavata
GTTTATTTACATTTAATATGCCTTGTACGAGAATACAGAGTGATAGTGTTAAACAGGGGTACTCTACCTATTTTCCTTATAGTGTAAAATGTTTAGATGGAGAAAATTTATAATAGAAATATAGCTGACTGACACACAATGTCAAATGGTATTCTCTCTTTCTCTCACTAGCATCTCTACTAATATCGATTGATATTATTACTTTAAAATATCAGGTGAGATACATCGCGCAGAAGCTAATGAGTAAAGTAACGATAGATAAAGGAAAACTGGATAGATAAAGGATAGGAACTGGAAAAATATCATAAAAATATGAGCAATGCATTTTTTACAAAATATTTCACAAAACATTATTAAATCAATTTTTAATTCATTCTAATAGCAAACACTGTAATATGATTTAAAATAGAAGAAAATTTATCAATACTCCAGAAAACTAAATAAAACTTTCATTCATTAAAATAAGGTAAAACTAGAGGATAGGGATAACATAAGTTAAACCAGGATTTGTATCAGATATATTGTAAATACCAGTATAGTATTTCTAAAAGAATATATGGCCACGGTAGCCAAGAGGTCAAGGGATCGGATCATGGCTAGCTTGTTATGAGTTCGAGCCCAGTACCACTGAAGACCCGATATGTAGGGGAGTGATCCACGTTAAATCTGTCGAGATCTCAAACGTCCTCCTGTTGGTGTGGCAGTTAGGAGAGGGGATGCCAGCATCGTGTGACTATGACGCTACATAAGCTTTTGAAATGATTGGATAGAAACACGTGGTTTTCATCACCATGTGATTATGAAGTCACATGATTTTAGCCTGTTATATCCTTTGATATTAAAATAAGTATATTTATTATCTAATTATTAGAGTATTTCTTATTTTCCCCATACTTTTTAAAATTTAGATCGGCACAATTTATTCAATTTTATTTATACCGTATGAATTACTATTTTGTTTCTAGAACTGTAAAATGAGATATTTTAAAGCATGGAATATAACAATAAAAAAATTGTTCACAAAAAAACACAAAACAAATTACTTTCACACAATCACAAACCTCATTTGAGGGAACCAGGACACCATACACATTTAAAAAGTTGATTTTTCGATTCTAGTATTAAAAAATAGTGCATATTTTTTAATCTAAAAATGTGTAACACTGATATGTTTGTTGCTAAAATAACCTTAAAATATGAAAAAAGTAATTGACAAAAATCTAAGCAAATGTTTAGCTTTTTCACTTTTTCTCTAAAGCAGAATTTTTTTCTTTTAAGCACACTTTTTTTAAAAAAATTTTGCACTATACGGATCATAACCTTTTTATAGTTCTAATTAGGATACCTGTGCATATGTTGGACCTGTGTTTTTATCACAGCAGTACATAGTTTTCCCTTAAATTGTTTTATGTGTGATAAACGGTAAAAAATAAAACATTTCAAAATGACAAAACTTTATAATTTTTAAGCGAACTATCTTAATATTTAACTTTAAAAAAATAGGTTTACTATATTTTGTGTATTGTTTTATACATGTGAAAAAATATTTTACATAGTTAGGAGATACTTTTTTTAAAAAATGGTATATAAACATAAGTATGTATTATGAGATCTCAAACATTTTGTCAAACATTTTTCAACAAAACTAATTTTTTCTAACTAAAAAAATATTTTTGTATTTCTACAAAATGATTAAAATATCTTTATTAGGATCGCCAAAAAATCTAAACTCTGTTTTAAAACAAATATGTCCCATAAAGCAAAGTCTTATTTTTGGCATTTTACATTTTCGAGCTATTTTTTGGTACCCTTAAATACCTATACAAAGACTACAAAGAAAAAAAACATGTGGTTTTAAATATACTTTGTAAAGCTGCTATGTTTGTTTATTTACATTAAATATGTCTGGTACGGGAAAACAGAGTGATGGTGTAAAACTTTTCTCTACCTTTTTTCCCTCTGGGCCGCAAAGATCTGATAGGTATTTCAAGCGGGCCGCATACACATGACAGTTATTTCATGCGGGCTGCAACATGCGGGTATTGAGGGAAAACACACTATAAAACCAAAGCAACATTGACAACAAAATTTGATCAAAATATTGAAATTCATTTTTTACTTTTATTTTTTCTTTCAAAAACACACACGCAAAAATATTTATTAACACGCTTTCATAAGTCTCGCTTGTATGTAACGGAATCTTGGAACTCGATTTTTACCAACTTAAAATGGTCAGATTAATTCGATATTTTGCATACTTGTCTTGGACTAATGACAATACAATAATTTTGCTCCATTGTCCTTATCAGGACATCAGGAATAACGATATCCAGATTTGGTCGCAATTCCAAATTGCCATATTTAGTGAACAGTTCAACGAACGACTGGTCTAGAGGTAGAGTCGCCGCCTGTGGAACTGCTGGTCTCGGTTTCAAAACCTACCGACTGCTAGCTTTTTTAATTTAATTTAAATTGAACCTCTGGAATTTACCAGAGAGTTGCAGCGTATGCAAATTTATGTTAATTCAAATACTTCTAGAATATTCTAGGTGTCAACTCTGTATAATATTTTAGCTGCTTCCCTCGAGCTGGGCTTCAGTTCGTCTGGTGTACGATCAAGTAGATAACGCCTGCCGCATTCAATAAATTCTGATATATTTAATTGCTTACTTAATATGATTTCCAACTAATTCTTTAGTACAATGTTCTCCAATAATTGAATTTCTTAGTGCATGGGGCCCTGACCGGGCCATTCAGAAAAGAGCGGCCGGCCGCTGGTTGATAATCACAGCTGCAAAGTGTTTATATCGAAAATGTTTCTCTTGTAAATATAGCTGACTGACACCGAATGTCAAATGGTATTCTCTGGTTAGCATCAACTAATATCTATTCACATTATTACCTTAAAAAAGCAGGTGAGATACATCGCAGCAGCCAAAGAGTAAAGTAAAGATAAATAAAAGAACTGGAAAAATATTATAAATACTATATGAACACAATGCAGTTCTTATAAAATATTTTGAAAACCCTTATAAAATCACTTTTTCATTCATTCTAACAGAAAACACTGTAATAGGTTTTTAAATAGAAGGAATTATATCAATATCCCATGAAAACTAATTAAAACTTCATTCATTAAAATAAAGTAAAGCTAAAGAATAGGGATAACATAAGTTAAAGTAGGATTTGTGTATCAGATATATTGTAAATACTAGTAGTATTTCTAAAAAGAATGTATTAGACACTTGGAGATATTATCAAAAGTTCAAACAAATGTTTAAATTCACTGGGAAAAAAACATGGGTTCGGCCGGGATTTGAACCGGGACCTCTCGCACCCTAAGCGAGAATCATACCCCTAGACCACCGAACCTCACGATCCGCTGTACTCTATAAATCATACAACACTATTCACGCACCATAGAATGGATGTTGACTGAAAGGATACACGCGCGTGAGTAAATAATTTATTTGTTTATCCTCATATTTTCGTCTGCGCAAAACATCATAAATTTACTTCTATATTGAAAGCCTTTTTCGTAAATTAGAGAATGGGCTCAATTAATGGCTGTCACATTATAAAGAGAAACACGTGTCCTCCACTGAGTTAAAAAAAAGCATTCAACTAATTGTACATGTTGTTCTCTTTAAAAAAACTACGATAAAAAAAATTTCATAATTGGGTAAAAATGGAAAAACGTTATTGGAAAATAGATTTATTCAAGAATATTTTTAAATTAAATTTATATCTTAATTTATGCGGGGGCTTATGAATAAAATGCATTATGTATATATAAGTGTGTGTGTGTGTGTGTGTGTGTGTGTGTGTGTGTGTGTGTGTGTGTGTGTGTGTGTGTGTGTGTGTGTGTGTGTGTGTGTGTGTGTGTGTGTGTGTGTGTGTGTGTGTGTGTGTGTGTGTGTGTGTGTGTGTGTGTGTGTGTGTGTGTGTGTTATTCTCGGTAAATATAAACCTTTTATGAGAAAGTCCCCAAAAAGAGCAAACGTCTTAACAGACGCATTAACCAATTTGCTGGAAACACGATTGTGCTTTTACCGTGTGACTATGACGTCACACAAGTTTTTGAAATGATTGACTAAAAACACATGGTTATCATCAACACGTAATTATGTAGTCACATGAATTGAGCCTTTTATGTACAATGATTTTAAAATAAGTATAATTACTCTCAAAGTATTAGAGTATATTTTATTTTCACTATATTTCTTAAATTTTTTTTAACTTGTAGGAGGTTAATATTTAAAGTATTGCTTAAATTTTTGTTAAGAAATAATTAGCTGCAATTATAAGAATTATTTATTTGAAATATTGAATTTTTACTGTACGTAGAATGGAGACTATTACTTTGAAAGCAAAAAATAACGAATTACTAGGGTTTTTAAAGAGAGGTTTGTCGTAAATTATACCCTCCCCTCAGATTATCATCTCCCCATCTACCGTTAAATGTTTTTGGACGTGTAGGTGGATTAGAGAAATCAAGAGACATAGTTGCAAATCACTATATTTATTAATGCTTATTAATCACAGAAGGCTATAATCACACGATTCAAATTTAAGAGAAATAAAACACAGTGGAGTATGAGGAGTTACTACTAGCGGAACTACGGAATCGCGACTGAATCCACGAAAGATCAAACACATACAATTACAGCTAAAACACCTACACGTATTCACAATATTCTAAATCACTAACCTTATCCTTTTAACGTCGGCTGTTCCGTCGTGGTGATGAATTCTTTACAGGCTGGATAGGATAATAGATAAGGATCCCCACTCGGTAATACGGAATCTTTTCCAATTTCAATTTACTGCTCTCCGGCGTAGCTCGTCACGTAACTGCTAACTAATACTGTCAACCACTGTGTGTTGATCTACCGATGTTTTAATTCATTTGACTTCACTCTCCTAACTCTTCAAATTACTTTTTTTGTTAACTTGCGAAACCCGAACTTATATAATATATCTCATTTGCATAAATCACGCTTTGGCTCCCAGTGAAGATTGGTTGAAATAAATAAAACTTTAAAGAAATATTGAGGAGGTTAGTGGAAACCGTATAGATCCGTCACAGGTTCGTTCGTGGATACCTTTCCAATTTTGTTAGTGTAGTAGAAGGAGTGTGAGCGCCGGTTGCGTGCATGAATCCATTTTCCATAATGCAACAAAATTTGCACTGATGGTGTCAGTCTTTATGCTAAATAGTATAAGCCTAAAATGTTAAACAAAATCGAATGTCTACTGATTGGGCAAAAAATATGAAATCTATGGAGATTCATCTCCAGTTATGTGAGGTATACGGCAACAATGCAATGAGAGTCATTCAAGTGTGAGAATGAGTGATATTTTTCGAGGACGATTGGGAAAATTATGAATCATACTGTGGTCGACCATCTGTAGTCACTGATGAATGAGCTCAAGGCGGTTGAGACGCATGTTAACGCAAATAAGTCATTTAAAGATCTTCTTGAGTGTCAAGGACTTAGACATCAAGAACTGAATACGACTGTGCAAAAACGGCTATCATCACAGGTGGTAGAGTTTCTTAAATTTTCCATAGCTTCGGTTTCCATTTATGTATCAGCCTAACATTGCTGGCCCCTAAGAGAGATTTTGGACATTCCTCCTTGACTCTTAACAAATGGCCTAGTGATTTAAAGGTTGATCGAAATACATGTTCTAGTAGAGTTTTTTCATTGGGGGCAATTTAATGATTTTGTCAGATTAACACATCCTTCAAATTTTCCATGAGTCCCTTCAGTGTTTGTAAAAGAGGGTGATCTTAACATTAAATAAGAAACTTTTGAGTTCACCCTACAATTTTTTAAAGATATATATCCCCGAAACAAAGAGTCTTATTTCCGAGGATTTCACACTTCTTGGTATCCTTAAATACCTATAAAAAGACAACAAAGAAAGAAAAACTCGGGGTTTTAAATATACTTTGTATGGTTGCTGTGTTTGTTTATTTAAATTAAATATGTCTTGCACGAGAAAACAAAATGATAGTGTAAAATGTTTAGATGGAGAAAATTTCTAACAGAAATATAGCAATCTAATAGCAAACACTGTAATATGATTTAAAATAGAAGGAAATATATATTAATACCCCCTGAAAAATAATTAAAACTTCATTCATTAAAATAAAGTAAAACCAAAAAATAAGGATAACATAAGTTAAAACAGGATTTATATTAAATACATTGTTAATACTAGTAGTATTTCTTTCCAAAAGTATATTATGTATAAGACACACTTGGAGATATAATCAAAAGTTCTCTCTCACACAAAAATGTTTCAATTCAATTAAAAAGCAACTCATGGGTTCGGCCGGGATTTGAACCCGGGACCTCTCGCACCCTAAGCGAGAATCATACCCCTAGACCACCGAACCTCACGATCTGCTGTACTCTAGAAAAACATGCAATACTATTCACGCACCAGAGAATGGATGTTGACTGAAAGAATACACGTGCGTGTGTAAATAATTTATTTGTTTATGATCGTATTTTCGTCTGCGCAATGCATCCTAAATAAAAATCAATACCGTTATTTGGTATTTTTAGATCCTAATACCGGATACCGGTATTGGGAAATTTTAGGAAAAGAAAGAAAATACAGATGTTTCTTTGTTTTATTTGCCAATTTTATTACAGAGAGTAAATATCACAAAATATAATTTGTAATTTTTAAATTATAGCAGTATATAAATAACCACAAAAAAGTAAAGGAACACCTTATTTATTTAAATCACAAAAAATTTTATAAATATCACTATTCAGTCTGTGATACTGTTACCAAAATTTTAAATGTGATTTTAAAAACGTAATGCATTAATTTTATTACTATTAAGCCTGGAACGCAATTATCTGCACAAATTACCAGCTGTCGAAAACGTTCTTTCGGCATCTACGCTAGTTGGTAGTATTGTTAGCAATACGCGATATACTTTTTCCAAGTATTTACCTCTAAATCCCTCATCTTCAAATAAATCCATTTCTCGTCGGATGGTTTTGGATATAGCTGATTTCTTTATTGTACGTTGGTTTGTTGAATTCTAACTTTTCTAACTTTTGCTCAAGAGACTATTTCTTTTCACTATCGACATAAGTGACATTATCATCTTCAATAACTGTACCGAATTCTTCTGAATGTAGATGAAGTTTGTGGGTATAAAGAAAATTTACTAAAAACTTGATCAAATTTGATTTGGTTAGTATATTTTCTTCTTTACCATTTTCATTTTTATAATCAGGATGATTTGTAAATACAAGTATGATTTGCAAATACACAAAGTGAATAACAAACTCTTCAATTTAAAAAAAATATCGAAAAACAAATCGAAATATTACGCACTTTCTTTATAAGTACTACCTTACTTTCACAAATACGTATAACAAGCTACAAATCCTGCGCGTGTGCAGTATCGCTCTGAGCTGTAATATAATAGTTTTTGCCCACCTCCTTGGCTAATTCACATATTTTATCGCTTCTCTTGATTTTACGATGCAAATTTATATTCACAGTCTAATTAATTTCTCCAGTTAGGGAGACAAATGCAAAAAAGTATACTATTTTGCTCTGTTGGCGATCCCGGAAAAGTAGTGCAGACAATTTAAAAAATTTCTAGTAAATACCGAAAAACCGGTATTTAAACTTGTTAATACCGGTATTACAAAATTGTACAAATGGCTCAAAATGCCGGTATTCAGTATCCTGGTATACTGGTATTTCAATCCCTGATCCTAATCTTACTTGTATATTGAAAGTCATTTTCGTAAATTAGAAAATGGGCTCACTTAATGGCGGTCACATGATAAAGACATACACGTTTTCTCCTCTAAATTCAAAACAAGCATTCAGCTAATCGTGCATGTTTTTCTATTTGTAAAACTTAGACACATATTTCATAATTGGGTAAAAATGGGCAAATATTATGGGGGGAAATTTCTTCAAGAATATTTTTAATTAAAGAGAAAGTCCCCGCAAAGAGCAAAAGTTTTCAACAACAAAACGCATGAACTGATTGGCTGTAAACACATGATTGTGCTTCTATCATGCGACAATGACGCCAAATAAATTTTTGGAATGATTGGCTAGAAACACGTGATTGTCATTATCATATGATTATGAAGTCACATGAATTTAGCTAGTTATATCCGTTGATTTTAAAATAAGTATATTTACAATCAACTTGATCTAATTCTTTGAAAACCAAAAATAACGAATTACGAGGGTTTTTAAAGTGAGGTTCGTTCATGGATACCTTTTGCAATTTTGCTTAGGTAGGAGAAAGAGTGTGAGCACTGATTGTTTGTCTGAATCCATTTTGCATAATGCAACAAAATTTTCACTGATGGTGTCAGTTTGTATGCTACATAGAAGGTCCTTACAGTTCCGAAGCTTAGCCATCTCTGAAGATTGTTCTACCCACTAAAGGGTGCGAAAGTCTTTTTACTGTTAACATGTTAGGAGTCTAAACAAAGGGGGTTACAGTAGCTATTATAAAAATTCCTCATTTGAAATATCGAATTTTTACTGTATGTAGAAAGAAGACTATTTCTTTTTCAAAACCAAAACAACGAATTACGAGAGTTTTTAAAGTAATGTCCGTTCGTGGATACCTTTTGCAATTTTGAGCGGGCAAGAGAAGGCGTGTGAGCGCCAGTTGCGTGCATGAATCCATTCTGCACAATGCAATAAAATTTGCACTGAGAGTGTCAGTCTGTATGCTGAATAGTAAGAGCCTAAAATATTAAACTAAATCGAATGTGTACTGATTGGACTCTTAGCAGCAAGAAATATAAAATCTATGGGTATTCATCGCGAACCATGTGAGGTGTATGATAACAATGCAAGGAGATTCAATAAAGTGCGAGAATGGGTGATATTTTTCGAGGATGATTTTGAAAATTATGAATCATAGTGTGGTCGACCATCTGTAGTCTCTGATGCTTGGTATCAAGGCGGTTGAGACCCAAGTTAAACCAAAAAGTTCTCGTGTCCTGTCCTATATTGACTGGTTCACATTGCCCGGCGCGTCTCTAAGTTGGAAGAAACATATCATCACAACGAAAGCCATAATTACAAATATTTATTAAACACACAAATAACAACTACAAGTAGAACCTGAGTGATTATTAATCCTATATTAATCTGATACTCATTCTAACATTCATTTCTAACCTTCAAATCTAATATTCCTACTAAGTAATCTCAGCTATCAGAATTGACAAAGGAGACGAACCCTTACTGACGTCAGGTCGTACTAATTTATCTTTTGATTCTTCAATGATTAATAATATCAAATACTATCCAATACGCGCTAAGCTCGCTGAAGAGATCCTAGTCGATATTACATTTAATTTGCAATTCCTTTCCTACCTCTTTCTTACTAAATCTAGACTTTATATAGTCAACTCATTAGCTATCATCTCGTGTTTTCCGAGGAGGCTGTGAAATAGAATAATTGCTGGCCCCAAAGTTACCAAGAGGATTAATGGAAGATTGACGCGGATAGACCACAAATGTCATTTAAAGTTCTTCTTGGGTGGCAAGGACTTAGAGACATCAAGAACTGAATACGACTGCATAATTGGCTATCATCACAGGTGGTAGAAGTATATTCCACAAAGCCCTTCAGTGTCTGTAAAAGAGAGTAATCTTAAAATTAAATTAGAATTTTCACTGACTCTCTACAAAGGCACTGATATCCTGGAGCATGCGGGTCCCCACATCACAGTTTAAGAACCGTTGTTCTATCCAAATCGAATATCCAAAATGCTATTGTTTGTTATGATAAATGTTTGAGCTAACGAGGTAATTATGCTAAAAAAATTTAATGGAGTATTTTATGCAAATGTAGAAAATAAAAGTATTCACATAAAGAATAAAAAGGATTAACTTGCTTCGGTTTTACTTATAAACGGATTTTACTTACGAAATCTACTCCCATACTTTCCGAGAGCTACTACAACAAAACTTTAATCTTTTTGTAATTATAATTTTTATTCTAAATTTTATTTCTAACACCTTTAACCTATTACTAACCTTTGAAGTATGGATTTATCTTCTAATACTTTTTAATAAATTTTATTTTATTACATATTTTAGATTGGTGCTTTTAGTATCATTGGGAACTTTATAAATGTGAAAATGCTTATTGGATTTCTAAGTACCAATAATACAAAGAAGTGCCACTGAATTAGGGATATCAAGGGCTATGCAAATTTTGTATCACTGCGCATCATTTATGCGCAAGTGAGAGCGCTATGGTAACTCCATATTTAGCACCTACAGTGGTTGTTCTGAATTAGGGGTTGGAAGTTACAGTATGGGTAAACTGCCTTATTCAGACGCCTTCGATCGCGGACAAATCGCAGGTGCGTGATGCATGGGCCATTCAATTTCCGAAATCGTAAAGTAGCTAGGATTTTTGACGTCAAAAGTTTTAAAAGTATGCCAAGAATATATGGACAGTGGACAAAAAACTAGCTATCGGTTAAACTGCAAAGGACAATTAGCCTTGACAGTTCGTTGTAAGAGACGGCTCAGACGTATTGCACGAAGCCAAACATTAGCTCAAATTACCAACCAGTTAAATGACGATGTCGATCGTACAGTCAGTAAACGCTTCATCATATGGGTTTCGGAAGACATCGACCTGACCAGGCACGCTTATCTGGTAGGACAGAACCCGGGACCTTTGGATCCGAAACCGAGTAACTTAACCACTACACCAAAATGATCACCCTGGTGCGGAGGTTGTTACTGGCTTATATACTAGAACTGTACAACCTGGGCATGGTCGCTCAATCATGGTCTGAGGTGTTTTTTCGTGGCACTGTTTGGGATCTTTGGTGCGTGTACCAACTTCCCTCAATGTAATTCGATACGTAGAATAGCTGGGTGATCACCTCCCTCCATTTATGCTGTTCTGTTATCTGCATGGTAATGGAGTTTTCCAGCAAGACAACGTTATGTCTTATAAGTCCCGGTTGGCTACTAGCTGGTTAGATGAGCTTTCCTCTGATTTTTCTATAATAAAGTGGTCTCCTAGAAGCCCATATATAAATGCTATTGAACATCTTTCAAATGTTTTTGGAACAAGGTGTAAAAGGCCATCACTCAGCACTAACAAACTATATTGAGTTATGGACAGCTTTAGCCGATATTTGGCAAGTCATTCTCCTGAACTGTTTCCAGAAACTTGTTGAATCTATTCCTCGTCGTGTGGCAGCCATTATCAAGGCCAGAGGAGGTTCAACTCGTTACTAGGTAGGTAAGCTTAATTCAATGGCACTTTAGTGTAGTAAGTGTAGTAGAAGAATGTTATTCCTTGTGATTGAAGAATTTACAAATCAACTGCAAATATAACTTAAAAGGGATTTTGCTGTCAAATTTCTAGATAGATGTATTCTTAACATTTTTTATATTTCTCTTATGTATGTAGTACCTAAGTTTGTGCTGTATGTGAATAATATAATACTATATACCAGTACCAGTATGTACTATACCACTTGGCTATACTATATTACATTAATACTATACTACTAGTTTATACGAAACTGCATTAGTACTATACTTTTAAGTATTTACTATACAGCATTAGTACTCTACTACTAGAATATACTATACTATATTAGTACTACACTAATAGTGTATATTTTTCTGTATTAGTACTATGCTACTAGTGTATACTATATTGCATTAGCATTATACTACTAGTATTTTATTTTCGGCATTAGTATTACTAGTACTATTACAGTGAACTATATTAAGTACTAATCGTGTATATTATTTACTTTGTTAAAATTGCCTTTTTAATAGCAACACAAAGACTAAATCTACCTTTAAATTCATACATTTCTCATTTTAAGCAGCTTTACTCGTACATTGAACAAATATTTATTTCAAGTTTGTTTCTTTAAGACTTTTGTTTGTTTTATTTTTAAAAAATTATGAATTTGCTCACAATATTGATACATATTGGATTAAAATTTCAACGTCGTCCTTTGTGAGAATTAAATAATCAATCGGAAAATATCAAAGGCTCTTCATATTTGTTTATATTTAAAATACCACAAACGAGAAGAAGGGACTCACATTGGAGGAAATGTATAAAATAGATTTAATTATTACAAGCAAAACTGCGTAAAGAAGTTATTTACAGAAAACAAAAAGTAAGTGCTTGCACTCACTTAAAAACGATTTCTGCAGTAGCCGGCTGAAGCCAAAATGTTTCTCACACATGGGTTCTAGGTTCATTTCCTGGAAACTTGTCGGCGAGGCTTCCGGCTAGCGCATCAGGGAGAATTTCGCTATGTGATGTACCCGTTTTCCTTTCCCTAATTTCTGGGGGAAAGTGACCTAAATGGGTAGTCAAGAATTCTGATCCCAGTTCCCACGGCCATCCCGTAAGGTTCGAGGGCTGAAATATCCTCAGTTTTGAGTGTATTTCCGTTTCCCACGCATCTCGGACGACAGCATGTCTGGAGAGGGGAGCCCCACATTAAGCGCCGGAAAAGATCCAACGCTTTGAGGAGCCGACGAACAAGAGATGAAAGGAGGCGCCAAAAAAAAAGGACCAGGAGAAACCTAAGCTTTAAAAAGCATGGCATGAGAATTTGCGGGGAGAACCGGGAAAGGCCTCACACTAGCAAAAGGAATGGAGAGCGAGAAACGAAAATTGCAGCCTCGATTGAATTCGGAAAGCGAAACCCAAAAGAACTGTGGCTCCTATTGCAGATAGAAAAGGCGCTGGGTAAAGATTCAAGATATTCTCATGATATTTAGTATGCTCTAGACGAGCTGGACTTTGCAGTGAAAGAGACTTTTAAACTGGTGCACCCGATTGCCGAACAATTGTAAAAGCATTCATCTTACTTTAATAAATGTGTTTTGATACGCTGATTCAAGTCATTACAACTGGTTATATCGCTAACGCGGATTAGTTGATCTGAAGATCTCCCGATAGTATCTTGCCGTCACGTGGTGGACTCGCTCGTCACGGCTCCGCCATAATTTCAATTTTCAGGGAATTTCATTTTGCCATTTCCTTTTTTTTACTTAAAAATTATTAATAATATAGAAAACTTTTACAGAAATAGAAATAATTAAATAACAAAAGGCAATATCTTAAATTATGAGACATTTTTAAATCAATTTTATTGATTTCAAAACATCTAAGCAAAATTTTCTATATGTTTAAGTTGTTTATGATGTGTCAATTTTAAAACTTGCATTCTCTAAAGCATGGTTTTAGTCTTTAATAAAAAAAAGATAATTTCCTACAGAAAGAAATGAAGTATCAATTTTGTAACATATTTACCTCCCTTCAGCAGTAAATAAACCTTCATTACTTCTTAAAAACAATTTTTATTCCACAATGGATCTTATTCATCGAAGAAATATCGCTGCCATTTGGTCATTCATAGGACATTTTACGTTAGACATCACAGTTTATTAGAAACAATTCTCTAAAATGCTGTGTTATATTTTTTCTCATAAAATGTCCAGTTTCTCATATGATGCTTAAATCAAAGTTAGGAGCTACAAATTGCTGGTAAAGCTAAGAAATATGTCTTGGAAGAAAATTCTAAAGTAATTTATTATTTCAATAAAATAACTTTTATCTAATGTTATCTATAATTAACTGTTTTCAGCGCGTACGTCTTAAATGTAACTGAAGTAAAAAAGAAAGAGGGAGAGGCAAAAAAATAAAAAACCTATTAATGTAAATATATTTAAAATATTTTACAAGTTTCTAAAATTAATACATAAAATAATTAAAATCAAGTATTTTAAAAATTATTTCATTTATTTTATTATATTATACAGTGAAAATCGTTTAACACGAAATTGAGGGGACTGAAATATTCTTTCGTGTTAAAAGAATTATGTATTGAAGTTTTTTTGCAAAAAAAACAACATATATTCAACAAAATTAGGTTTATTAGATTACATTTTATTTACATAGTTTTGTATATATGCATTTATTTAATAAAAATCAATGAAACGAAAACATTGACAAAAGCTTAATGAAATTTAATACAAAATTTTCAATTTTTTTGGAAAACAAAGTATTTTTTGAGTTTTCGGAAAACAATCTGAATTTTTCTTTGCTTTGCATTTTCAACATCAAATTGTCAACAAATTGTTTATTGGCGATCATTTTGCTATTCATTTCACCATTGGAATATGCATCTAAATAACTGTGCATAAATTTCATGATGTTCCTCGTTTCGAACGACATGGGAACAGGAACTCCATTAACTCTTTCATTTTCCACGTCAGAATCTGTATCGATGATACTTTTTGAGCTTTGAACAAACTCCAAAATGTCTTTGTCAGCCATAATTGGGTATCTACACACATTACCATCATTTATTGCAAGGAATTCTTCCGATCATACAATGGTACAGTCTAATAACACAGAAACGTTTTCAAACTTTTCTTTAAGTGTTCATTCCCAGAAGCGAAATCTTTTCCAATTAAGCGATTTTCGTTTCGTGTTAAGAAAAAATGCTGCATGAATATGCATTATAGTTTTTTGGGACCGTTGTATTATTTCATGTTAACCGATATTTCGTCTTAAGCATTTTCGCATTAAACGTACTCCAATGTTCATGCATTTAAACTCTTTCGTATTAGTTTTAAATTCATAACAACAAAAAAATCATCCTAAGCTGTACAATATTTATTATTAATTTATACTAGTTTTTCTTTTAGTGTATCACTATAGAAAAATTTTAATTCATCAAACTTATTCAGCGGAATTTGTTATTTTAATTTAATTATTTATTTGACTAGACCATTATCCACCTTTGCACCGGTGGATTCAAAAATAATGTGACCAATCTTAGAGCATCATAAATTTTTATCGAATTAAATTATTCACATTAAGTTTTCAATGTGATTTCCTTTAGCATTTTACACTTCGCGTAAACGTTTCGGTCAAGCAAAAAGGACTTTTTCACTATTTGTAGGGGGTATTTTTCCACCTTCCCCTTTGATTTGTCCTTGGAGTGTTCTAATTTTACGACCATTTAATTGTTTTCTTAAGTATCACCATAAAAAATAATCTCAATGAACACAGTTAAGAGGATGGTAGTAGAAATTTTCAGGTGGCAGAAAATTTATTTTTCAATTTTTCAGCCATTTTGTAGTTGAGTTTTCAGTATGCCTTGGTGCAGAATCTTCGTGAAAACAAAGTTTTCTTGAGCGTAAAGACGTTTACTTTGATGGACCAAAACTTTATTCTGATATTATATTTATAGCATCTATTTTAGCCTTTGGTTCAACAAAAAAATGTTTTGTTAAACCTTGAAAGGACATTTCCATCCATACCTTAACACCTGACTGACAACTTGTATTTTTCAAAACAGCTGCGTCTTTGCGACGTTTTTTGCGCGAAATATATTGTATTTTCGATTTACCAGTTGAGAATAACAGATTAAACAGTGATTTATCCAATGTTATTCATGTTTTGTACCTACCTTTGCGCAAAATTAAATACAGAGGCCACACACAAAAATGTTTTCATCGTTTTTCTACTGTCTTAACAGACATTTGAAGACAGACTGATTTATTCACTTTTTATAAAGCCAATTTTCTTTATCAGACGAAAAATTGTCGATTGCGATATCTGTAATTTCTTTGTTGAAGTTCTTTGAGGCAGAGGATTTGTTATAAAGCAATTAGTCTTTTTTTGGATTCCTTTTTTTTTTTTTTCCTTTTTCCTTAAGGACTTTCTTTTGTCCGCATTTTTTTCCCTGGGGCTTTTAATTGCTATCCAAATTATTTCTTTTAAAAATTTAGATAGTAATCCATTAGCAAAATGACTTTTTCTGATTCTTAAATGCTTTATTTATAACAGAATTTGAACAAGCATCCTTCAAACGCTTTAAAATTCTGTTTTGGATTTGAGGATCTAGTTTCACAAGCAAAATTTACCACCACTAATAAAAATATTTTGATTGGTAATTTTTGAATGTTTCATTTTTAACATATAATTGGCAGCAAAGTGATAAAAATTTAATATTCATAATTATATGCTTTTAAAATTGGCCACAGCAATTTTGAATCAACCGGTTAGTAATCTCTTTAATTTTTTTATAAGAATTGGATGATTACTTTCCCACTATAGGTGGTACCTTTAACTAAAATTCATTAGATGAAATAGGAATTTTAATGTGTTTTGAGATTTAATCTATGGAGGAGCCTTGCATCTCGTAACGTCCCCTATATAGCGCACAAAGCTAGAGCAAATGACAGGCGTACCATCTAGCTCTTTGTCATGATGAATTTCGGGGGGCCCTATCTGGTGCTGCCTATCAAGTAGCCTTAATAACAACAACAACACGAGAATCAAAATAATGTTATAATTACTAGTTTTTGCAGGAATTTTCTTTTTATCCTACGCCTGGCTTCAGCATTTCTGCTTTTAGTCGACGAGCAGCTCAAAAAAAGATGACGAAGCATAAAAGAAATTAAAATTGGTCTCCGAAGAGTTGTCTACAAATATCTAAAAAAGTAGGGCAGTGTTTGAGGTGGTCACCATCCATTTCACCCTGGTTGCACAGACGGCAACAAGCAGAATCCTTTACTCCAATGCGATGTAAATGTCTTTGCAAGTAGTCACGTCCAGTAAGTAAACGAAAGCACATAACTCCAACACATCGAGGCAGGGAACTGGGGACTCTACAACTTTCATTAAGCAAAATATTCCACACTTTACCTGCAGCTGCTTCACCATGCAGGGAGGCTCTATTAATTTGCAGTTTACTGTAAATGATTCCTTTGATGTTACACAGAGGCAAGGGAGAATCAGGTTGGGACATGAGAGATCCCGCTTTAGTAAGCCTATCTGTTTTCTCATTTCCAGAAATGTTACAGTGTCGATGAATCCATAGGTGATGCACCTAAAATATTCACTACACTATCTTGAAAAAAGGTTTTTATATGACTTTAAAAGAATAAAGATAAAAAGAATCATTATATAAATATGATATGATAAAATTTAATAAAAATTTTAGTATACAACTTCTATTTATTATTTTAGTAACACTTTCGCAAAACATTAAATGTCTGCTGTTAACTAAACTGCCTGAGAAAATTACGGGACAAATTAAAATATAAAAATAAATGAAACTAAAAGTTGAATCTGAAGAGTTGACAGCGACCCATACTTCCACAAGTGGAAAACAACAAAAGGTCAGGAATAAAAGCGCTCAACGGCTGCCCGGAATAGAGATGCCCTTTCGATCCAGTCGTCTAACTAATGCAATTCGGACCCAAAGGTGGCCAGTTCAAATCACGCTGCCCCCAAAGTCGCAAAGAGGTCACCCTCCATCACCTAAGCAGTTGCAGCAAAATTGGAGACTCAGGAACTGAATACTAGATGACATCATAACCTAACACTTCTTGTTGATTATGTACTCCTTTCCATGAAAAGTCTATCTCTTTTTTTATAAACGAGGATTCAAAAGTTCCGGGATGGAGCCTAAATGCTTGCAGTAGAGCGACTATGATGACGTTTCTGTGTTACTGCGTTCTTCCCCTTTTCCGAAAAAAAGTTTGTCCCAAAGCACGTGGCAGAGAATGAAAATCAAGTTTTGTGTTCATTTGGGAAAAAGAGCTACGGAGACTTGCGAAATGTTGAATCATGTGTTAAGTTGATACATCATCGCGAACGCAAGTTTCAAGTTGCATCAACGTTTCAGAGAAGGCAGGGAAAATATCGGAGACAACAAACGCTCGAGTATAGATAACATCAAAGTGAAAAAAATTACTAAACTAGGCATCTCCACAGCAGTTTAGGTTGATGCATAAGAGCAAGATGAAACAAACATGTGGTACGAAAACACTGAGAGGTATCTCCTCACATATTTTTCTGAAAAGGAAACGTAAGTTTACATTACGAATTAATGCCTTTTTAGAATATCTTTTAAAACTGTAAAATTTATAACGTCTTTAAGAGAAACTATATTTATTCAATTAGGAAAAGTTAATATATACCTGTGTAACTTAGGAAGTTAATTTTCCTCAGAAAAGTCTCTTTAAAATTCTACTCCTCTTTTAAACATACCTCTCCGATAAAAACTGTTTCAAGAATTTTAAAAAGAAACACTCAGTAAGTAGGAAGAATGTTGCTATCACCACAAATTAAACATTATATCTCCTGACATGTTATGAAAAAAAAACTAAAATGTAAGCAAGAGTTTGACACCTTTGGCCAATTAAGGTGTTTCGAAAATATTCATTAAAAATTCCATTATTTTTTTCTTCCTTAAAGTGTTTGTAATTTTTAATTTCTATAAAGTAAACACATCATTTTTATTTAACAAGGCTGGTGGACAAGTAATATCTTAAGGCTTAATTAAATATGCTCTTCAAGTGAAATTAAAGCAATTTTGTTTTCGTGTTAACAAAAGTAATTTTTTATAGATTGCTGTCTCGAGCTTTGATTTAAATATCAAAAATTTTAGTTTGTGGTAATCTTTTAATATAGTTCCTGCTTTCTTTAATGGATTTACATATACTTTAATTTAACTTATATTTTAAGTCCAAAAGAAATTTTATATAATTTCACGCATAAAGAAATGTATTCACACTAAAAGTTTAAAGTTTTTTTTTAAATGCTAATTTTTCAGAATTAAAGAATCTGTGTTTCGAAGCAAACAATTCAGAAATTATTTCCTAAAAGAAAAAAAATTATGTGTAAATGCGAGTTGTGTAAAATTATCAGGAATAACAGGATGAGGAATAACTTTAAGAGTGATAACAAATATGTAATAAAATATATAATATTCCACAAGTAATATGCTTAAAAAAAGAATTTTATAAAAGATTACCAGGATATGAATTGGAATGTCATTTTTAAAGAAAAGTGGGATACTAAAAACTAATATACAGGATTAGATTATAGTATTTTATTACATTCTAAATTGATGATTTTCTAAAAAAAGATGCATCGTAATTTGTTTTGTTCAAATTCAGTTTTGTAAAACAAGGCAGACAGAATTTTTGGGATATAAGGAAAATATAAAATAAGGAAGAGAAGACATTCAACTTCATTAAAATATTTTTTAAAATGCATTCTATTTTAATGGTTACCAAGTTAAAAGGATAATTTCGAAACAATCCGGGGAACTCAAAGGGACCAGCAAGCATAGTCTAGACTTCTGCTTAGTATTATTGTGGTTACTGGTTTATTATTTTTCATTACTGTATTTATTTTTACATTATATTAGGTTGGGAAAAAAGAAATCCATTATTTTTACGTGAACTTCAAAATTTTATTTAACATGTTTCGGATTACCAATTTTGGTCAAATATGCACCGTTTTGTTCTATAATCTGTTGCCATTTTAAAGGGAGTTTCATAATGAATCTCTTATATCAGTCTTGGTCCTTATTGGCGAAAGACTCTGGTAATAGGTTTTCACAATCTTCTCTTGATGTCAATTTCTTATCACCAAGGAAGTTTCGAAATGCAAGAAAAACATGGTAATCACTTGGTGCCAGGCTCGGACTATATGGTGGATGCATCAAAATTTCCTAACCAAGCTCCAAGAGTTTCTGGGAGTTTCTACAGATGAGTGTGGCCTGGCTTTGTCCTGATGGAGCACAACACCTCTCCTTTTTGGCCAATTCTTGCCGTTTATGGTCAATTGCTATCTAAAACGGTCCAATTGTTGACAGTAGAGGTCCAAATTTAGTGTTTTCTTGCATTTCTAAACTTCCTTGGTGATAAGAAATTGACATCACAAGAGAAGATTGTGAAAACTGATAACCAGAGTCTTTCGCCAATAAGGACCAAGACTTATATAAGAGAGGCATTATGAAACTCCCTTTAAAATGGTAACTGATTATAGAACAAAATGGTGCATTTTTAACCAAAATTGGTAATCCGAAACATGTTAAATAAAGTTTTGAAGTTCACGTAAGAATAATGGATTTCTTTTTCCCCAACCTAATATTAAAACACACCCCATATTTTGTTTTCCCTGCAGGGGTTCTCTTTTTCAGCGAAAATTGAGTTTTCAAGACAAAATTGCCTCTCATGTTGTTTCTAAAAAATAAAATCATGGCGACCTTAGAATTTTTGTAACAATTTTTTATTTTGTAGGAATGCATGGATGCAAGTGACGTGGTGAAATGCAAGCAAGAGAAATAAAAGAAAAGAGAAATTGAGTTATCGGTTGGTTGCATTTCCAGTAGGCGACAGTACATCTCTCACCGCCATTCAACAAGATGCATCTCAGCAGGGGAAAGCGTCATTCGCAATTGTGCTGACGTCTACGATGGGAGACCTTACGTATGGGGAAAATTCAGACATGCATTACATGTACGGTTGTGCAAATGGTAGTGTTAGATTGTTGCTATGAATGCTTCATGCCCAGTTTCCCGATCGACGAATGCGCCGGATTGCAAAATTTTTCAGCGGTTGCATCGTCAACTTCGTGAAACACGTTCATTCGATGTCACCAAACTTGATGCTGGTCATCAAAGAGCTGTTCACAGTCCAAGCTTGGAAAGAAGCATCCTGAACGTTGTGGCTGATAGACTAGAGTCAAGTATAAGAGCTGCTGCCCATAACGTAAGTGTGAGTCATCAGACCATTTGCAGAGACCGACCAATGAAAATTGCTTACACATCTTCCTTTTTCTGCGAGTACAAGCTTTGAATCCAGCAGACTATCTTCTCCGAATGCTAGTGGGTAGTACAGCAATGTACGCTACAGCTGGACTTCATATCTCATGTTCTGAACAGTTAATGTAAACATTACACTTGTCACCGACGCTTTCAATAAACAGCTTGTTTTTTTTCTTTCGTCTCTTATTGATTGCGCCTTACCGCGTCACTTGCGCCCATACATTCCTATACAATAAATTATTGTTACAATGTTCTGTACCAATCCTGGCACTCCCCCTCTTCTAACTCCCTCACCTTACCAATTTTAGGACGTTTGATCCTCAAATTATTTAACGTGCATCAGCCCCCTCTGCATGGATTTATATTTAAAAATTGAACGTGTGTAAATGTGACTGAATCATATCAAGTAAAAAACTTTGCAATAACTTCTTAAAAGTATTTGCTATTGTAAATAGAAAGATATTTTAGTCAACTTGATTTTTTTCGTCATGTTTTAGTTTATTTTCAATCAGGAGTTCACACCAAAGAAATAAATAAAAAGAGTATTCATTCTTATTTCTATTCCTCTTAATTTTTCCCAATTTAAATAAAAACCACAAAACGGAATTAATACAATGGTATTGTGTCATATATTGCTTTATATCATCAGTTTTAGACTAAAATCTCAATTTTCTTTTATTAAATATCTATACCTATATATAGAAGATTTGGCAGAAATTTTAGTATCTGATATTATACATTGATTGCTTGTGTGTGATCTTAAGAGACGAATTTTAGTTGATGGATTGCAAAATAGGAAGTGACATCGATTGAGTTTTATTGTTATTAAAAGTCGTAAATCACTTCCATCGAAAAAAATTTATATCTGGAAAATAAGAGTTTATCAAAATCCAAAAGAAATAAAAGAAAAAAGGAATTTTAAAAATGTACCTCAGAAAAGAAGAAGATAGGAGAAAAAGAAGAGGTACCTACCTCTTCTTTTGTGGGTAATTTCATTTGATTGGGATTATAAAATATCAGTTCTTATGAAAACGATTTTCTTTGCCTTTCATTTTTATTTCA
The DNA here is from genome assembly GCA_019973975.1 of Trichonephila clavata. Lineage (NCBI taxonomy): Eukaryota > Metazoa > Arthropoda > Arachnida > Araneae > Nephilidae > Trichonephila > Trichonephila clavata. The sequence continues at coordinate 21,735 of BMAO01010938.1, forward strand.
TTTTTTTTTCTCGTGAAAGAATGTGCTTGAGCATTAAATATAGTTTTAGTGCTCGATAAATATTCATGAAAAATTTTAATTCACTAGAAATATAATATTCAAAGTACTATCACATGATGGATTGACATACAAATGTAAAAAATGTCCACGTAATTGATAAACATATTCTTTTGGCTTAGTTAAAGAATCGTATTTTAGTTCTGTGCAAAGTACAGTAGGTTTTTTCAAAGAAGAATCATTTAAGAGACAAGTATTTATCTACAAAAGCACTTAATCGAAGTTCAAACAAATATGGCACTAGGCAATCCAAATCTGTTGGCATTATATTCCAAGAGGGAAATGAATATATTTTTATGGACAACGAGGAACTTTCACGCATTACTTATGGTGTTTAGGAACTTTTACAAAGTGATAATATCTGTACAGTGGAATGGTATTGATTTAAATCCCGTAAAATAGGTGAGGGATGTTTTACAGAGATGCCTGGCAGCAAGATCGTATCTCTGGAGAACTCCAGAAAGGGACACACGAGATTCTTCTTGAAGGGCGGGAACTCTTACCACAAGAATTACTGTATATCACACAACCATTGGAGTTAGGCGAGCTAATTTATCTTAGTAAAAGACTTTATCTTGTTGTTCTTCATCATGGCCAGACAATTTTCTTATTAAAACCCTTCTATCAATTAACCATTTTTTTAATCTGTTCCTTAATGTATGTGCAAAACTCATCATTTGTCTACTATGCTTTCATTAACCATTAAGTTCTATATTATGCTTTTTAAGTTGAATTTCATCTCACCCACTTGATTTTTTTTCAAAATTCTACCACAGAATCGATAAAGTGTTGAATAATAGTGTAGAATATGTTTCATTCTAAAGACAAATTGCTTTGTTATAAAAAGTTCAAAACAAGATTTAACCTACCAATCTGAAAACAGCTAATCAGAGGACAAGCAGTTTGTTCAACCGAAACAAATTGTATGAAAAATTGTTAACGAGATAGATGTAATAAAAAGGACATATATTTGTTAGAACAGATAATAAATTAGGCAGACGAAAAAAAATGAAAGTTAAGAATAAAATACTTTTCGCGACTAAAAAATTAAATTGAAAAAGAAAAGAGAAAAATAAATATACATATTCAATATAATTCAGCGTCAGTAACCATCAATTAAAGAAATACTTGTCATCTCTATAATATCAATTTGAGAGTTGTTTAGAAATGTAATACCTGTATCTCAATTAAAGAACTAATATCTATAATTAATGGCCAAATTAAATTTATTCTATCTCCCCATTAACGTTATTTGAGGATTCTATTTCACAAGAGTCTTGTATACATAATGGGTTATAAGAAAAAACTTCCAATTGAGGGCGGGGCATTTACAAGGGTATTGCAGTATACATACAAGTAAGTTTATCTATGAAAACAACCGTAATGAAGAGTTCTAAAATTCAGTGTTGACAGCTATTTGACTCAAGATACAAGATCAAAAAGACCATCCACATCGAATGCATACAACTACAAAGAGTAGTTGATGAGGCTATTAAGACGACAAATATCGCACCATCCAGCAAGAGTTAGACTAACGTAAAGTTTGCTTATGAAATTCCGAACTTTGATAACCGAAGAAAAATCAAACCGTATGGGCTTGCTGAAGAACCTGGTGCATTTCGATCTTGAAAGCAATATGCTCCTTAAACTCATTGTTGCAGGTAACGAAAGCTACTGCCACCATAAGAACCTGATTCCAAAGCGTCTACCTTCAGGAGTGTCATCCTTCTTTCCCTTCCATCAGGTTCAAAAGTAGAAAACTTATACATATACTGTTCTTCTAATGCCAGGGCATATTTCTCATTCATTTCAAGAATCCAGAAGGCTCCATCTCTGATGAGTTCACTACAAAATCCTGGATTACGACGTGAAACTAAGGAAAAACGTCAGGGAAAACTGAAGAATGGAGTGATTTTTGCATCATATTAGTGCATCTCCCCAAATCGCAAGAGTTGCAACGAAAAAGTTACGTTCAGTTAAGGTTGGTACATGAGCACCCTCTTTACAGTCGGACCTCTTTTTATATAATTTCCATGCCTTCGAGCCCTTAAAATTAACTGAAAGTTAGATGGTCCCTGTCAGACAATGAAATGCAGCATTTAGTTACGGACATCTTTGAGCAGCTGAAAGCGTAGTTTTCCCAAAGGAGTATATGCAATCTGATGAACCAATGCTTCGATTTCCCCAATACTGAAGGAGATTCTTCATGACTGACATACCATTCGAAAGGAAACTTTTTTTTCATCCCTTATAATTAGAATGGCAAATGCACTTCATTATTTTAAAAGAAGCTTATATGCACTTTTCAAAAAAAATTATTAAAAATAATTAACATAATTAAAAAGTTTTTTTTATTTTGTTCAAACAAATAAAAGTGGGCCCGGCCGGGATTTGAACCCGGGACCTCTCGCACCCAAAGCGAGAATCATACCCCTAGACCACCGAGCCACATCTTTATTTATCAAGACATATGTGAACCAAAAAAAATATTGATCAAAACAGACCATTTGCTTATATAAATATTTGATCAGCACAGTTCTTATGTGAATGAAAGTAGAAGATATTGTATTTCCCTAACATATTCGTCTATTCAATAAGCAACGTCCACCAACAGCTGTAGTAGATAATAACAATATTTTTAGAACATATGTGTTATCTACTTCCAGATTATTAAAGAAATTTCGTTTCTCATTTTAATTAATCTTTTTTTCTTGGACATTATTTATTTTCTCTAGTGATGTATATGTTTAGCCTTCGATTGATAATATTGAACAGTAGCATTTTAATATTTCTTATAGCTTCGATCTGAAAGTTATTGGTATATTTCTTAATATTTTCAATATGCTCAAAAAATATGACATTTCACTGCCATATTTTTGACGTAATTTATATCAGTTCATTGACTACATTTGACATATTTATACATAGGAATGTATTCTTGTACAAATATCTGTTCGTTTCTATATCATTTATTTTTACATTCCTTTTTTTCCCTCTTTATTATAATAACTTTCTTAACTCCCTCGACAGTAAACATTGGCCTGTAAAAAGAAAACTGGAATAACTTTTACATGAAATCTTAATTTGTAATTTTTATAAGAGGAAAAATTTAATAAAACTCCTTTGAAGAATTATTATAGCCTTTTGAGCCATTATCTTGTTAGAAAATTCATTTCAAATATAAGGCATTGAATGTAACATTACCAACATGCTTCAAAAACTAACAGTTTCTGAAAGCAAAAACATTTATCTTTAACAAAACACGCATAGGAATTATATTCTTATCGTTATTTGAATTGGAAAAAAAGATTAGATTTACGGTTTTATTTCAGAAAAATTTTACTTTTTAATTAAAAAAAAGTATATATATTTTGTAATTTATAAGATTATTTCCAACTCAGAGGGAGTCCATGATTGCATTGGTTATTTCCTTTTGATCCTTTTTTTAAGAATTTTAGGTAATTTTTTAATAAATCAAAATATATGTATATATTAATCAAATATTTTATCACTAACCAAAAAAAAGAAATCATTTGCCAATGAGAAAACGCAAAGAAATAAGCATTAGGAAAACAATATTTTTATCAAATTACTGATCATAAATAAATTTTTCTATTTCAATAACGTTTTTGACAGGTATTTTAAAAAAAAAATTGTGAAAATTGAGGTATTTACATAAAGTGAGATATGAAAATATAAAAGTGAGATATACAGCTTCAGTTGTTTGTCTTGTTTCGACCAGCAGAAAGACTAAAGTTTTTCTTGGCTTTAAAATCTCCCCATATTTGTAGCCGAAAATGAACATCTTCAAAAATAACGACCAAGTTCGAAAAGAGGAATGCATTTCTTCTAAATTTCTTTTCGTAGAGATATATTTTAGAAGAAAAAAAACGATCTTTATTTTTAAGCCAGACAAATTTTACTTTTCTACATTAAAATATTCATAGTTTTTTATTAATTTGAAATTATGTTCTTACTTTTAATTTATGTCGAATTATAAAAGATATAATTATAGAATTATTTGACGAAATATCTTTTTCCGCAAAACGTAGGCTATCTTTACTGAATCTCTGTAGCCTTAGTTATAATAACTCTAGCATTCTTCAGTATCAGCCTGAAAACGATCGACTACGTCTCTCTCTCTTTAGTTATCATTAAATAGCAACTCATATTAGCATAAAATCACGGTTCTTCTACCGAAAGCGATTTTATAATCATACAACAGTTAAAAAGAATATCCCTAGATGGAAAAGCGAATAGACCACGTTATATGTTTATCATTCTATGTCTCTTAGGAAATATAATCTAACCTTAATATATTGCAATATTACTAATTTCTCTTTAAAAATAATGGATATTAATTTATTCAAGGTACTTAGCGTGCAATATCCATTCACGCATAAATTTTTATTTTTATTTGACAAAATTCTACGTTTATTCTATTTCTTTTAACCTTTTAATGCAAGATAAAAGCTGTCTTTAATTTAAAACATTGATATATTCTGTCTGGACCTCATTCTATCTGTCTTCGAGAGAGTACATGCGTTTAAGTGCAGATGTGAATTATAGTTAACCAGTAAGTTTTAATAAGGGGTGGGGCTAGAGATTTTGATAAAAAAATATGTAGGTACATTTAATGCATTTATTGAAGCTACATCGAAATTTCATTCTTGAAAATGATCTAATAAAATTGAGGGGGGGGGATGTATATATCAGATTAACAATGGCGTTATACATGATTGAAAGTCATTTTTTAACTAAACATAAATTTTTAAGAGTAATATTTTTTTTAAAAAATTGCTTACACAAAAATCAGCACTGGATATTCTTTTTGCTAGTTTTCTAATTTTTTTTCTTTTAATTTAGATAAACGTTTTCGTGAGAGAGTTCCTATTCATGCACATTTCTCAGCTTGGAAGTGTTGTTATACAATTCCAAGCATGTGTAATACGGCAAAGTACAGCCAGCAAACTTGTATAGGGATGTACGTAAGCCTGATCATTTATGTAACTCCAGAGGAAAAAAATACTACAGAGTAAGGTCTGGAGATCCTGAAGGCCATTCAACACTACCACCATACCCAATAATTTGTTGTCCAAAAAAATTTTTGATCAAACTTTGTGCTCCAGATGTCTAGTGATCATGATATCCGTTAAGTCGGAACCATAAGGAGCAATCGAACATTGAATTAGTTTTTTAAAAAACAATTACTATTTGCACTACTATCACCTTGTTCTTATCTTATCATGATTTTTTCAAAGTATTTATTTATTTATCGAAGAAAGTCTGGCAATATATGGAATACCGAAGCTTTAGCTCTATTTGTAGCTGCTAATGCTAGTGGAAACCTTGAAATGCTGAAGGAAGACTCCCATGATGCACTGCAGCGAGAGTTGAGCTCTTGTTGTTGCTAAATGACTCGCAACAAATCAAAGTGTGTTTTGCGAGTTTCTGAAGTTTTCGCAGGAAAGTTTTCAAACAGTTTTACTTATTAGTATACATGTGACTTGAGTATTAAAGTTACGAATATAATGTGCATTAAAAGATTGTTGTTTGTGATACTGTGGTCGTTTTTTATCTGGCAATGTTTTATCATTCAATTCAGAGGGGTTTTTTTTTTTTTCAAAATGGGATGTAGATTAATATGGAGTACTAGGTATTCCATAGTACCAACGTTAATGTATAGTATTCCATGTAATCCGACACAAAACATACTGAATAAAAATAGTTAAAAAATTGGTTTTGGGTATAATATTGATGGCTAAACAGTAGTTATTAATTATGTAAAAAGTAATACAGCCTCATTTAAAGCTAAAGTACATTTTTTAAATGCTGACTGCATTGAAATGGAAACAAAACATAGTTTTTCTGTTACTTGAAAATTATTCTGTAGTTCAGAACAGGACATAGAAGTGAGCTGCTTCAAGGCGGCTGGTATTTTGCCCGTCAACAGAAATGTCTTTACCAGGGAAGATTTTATTGCTTCTACAGTCACTGCTTCTAGGACTCAGGCCATGAGACCACCAAATAACCATGTTCCATTTTCGTTTACAAGCTCTGGTTCAGCTCAGCCCTGTTCTTCAAAGAGCCTTGAAACGATTATCCCCGATACGTCTGAATCAACAAATTTTGTCCTTCCCGTAGGTATATCCCCATCATCTCGAAAAAAGCAGGTCAAATACAAAGGTAGGAAAGCTGGATCTTTTGTAATAAAGTATTCCTCATATTAAAAAGCGTACGAAGATAAACAAAATGAAAAGAACAGAAAGTAGGAACCAGAGGCCATAAACATCATTCAAATACCCTGTTACGTCATCAGCGCACTGTAGCGCCATTTGTAATTAAATTTGTAAAAAATTATAGTTTAAAAAAACTAAAAAACTCGCTTTTATAGTGAATCGAACTAAAATGTAAGAAAATAATTCTTAATTTTAGAATAAAATGATTAACGAGAAAATTCATGTCATCGAGGTAAAAGAGTGGGATTCTCTATATCAATTGTTATAATTTCTTACTAATTCTATTCCGAAATGCTGAGTTAGTGTAAAAATGTAGTGCAAAGGACCCCACGCATTTACCCCAATGACATTAATTTTCTCGTTCATCATTTTATTCTTATATTAAGAATTATTTTTTTACTTTTAGTTCGATTCACTATAAAAGCGTGTTTTTTTAGTTTTTTTAAACTGTAATTTATTTTTCATTCTTTAATTCGATCTACATTAAAAGTGGGTTTTTTTTAGTTTTTCAAACTTTTTCTTTAGTTTGGTATTTGGAGCCGGGGAAGGGGAATTAAGTTGCTTCTGGAATTAGTCTTGCTCTTCATTGGATATTAATTAATGGGTCTGAAGAGTATTTATTCTCTCCGTTTACGGGGCCTCGGATCAGTCCCGTGTCGTTATATTTCAAAAATTCCGTAGATGCAGGTCAAATCAAAGTGTTTTAAGAAATATTAAGTGTTAATCGTATTATCATCTTTTTAACGTATTGCTGTAATATCAATTCGTATCATCACTTCTAAACATATTGTTTTGTAAAAATAAAAAAATATTTAACAATTAGAAACTAAATTATTTTTCCCCATGAATGAGTCTTTTTTTTTATTTCCATTTTCAGAAAAACTAAACAATTGTTTATATTACGGTAAGAAATAGCTGACGCACCCAACCCTACACTTGCTCATATAAATAACTCTTTTTTGTTTGTTTGTTTTGTTTCTAAGTCACAAGTGTGTATTCGTTTTAGGCGTTGCACCTTAATCTTTTATTCACTAAATCTGCAATTAGTTGCCAAATCTGGAAGTGGTATATGGAATTAGTCACCAAATCAGGATATCGGTATTCCTGATATCCTAATCCGGAAAATGGAACAAAATTATAAAATTATTGTATTCTCACCAGTCCTTGACAAGTGTACAAAACTTCGAATTTATCTAATCCCTTAAAGTGGGTAAAAATCGAGTTCAAAGATTCCGTTACATACAAGTGAAACTTATAAAAGCGTGTTAAAAAGGAAAAGTTGAAAGCTATACCACATCATAAGCGAGTGCACGAATAAAATGACCTTAGCGTCACGAAAGATGGATTTTTTATCTTACCAAATAATGGACCACAAAACAATTTGACGAAATATATATACAGTTGATTCTCAATAATTTGAAATTAAAGGGACCAATAAATTGTCGAGAATTTCATTAAATTATTCGAATTATCGCGTGTTGTATTCTGGCCAGCGGCAGATTTTACTTCGAAATACTGAGTGTATCAAAATGTATTATTTTAATTCGAAATACCAAGAGTTTTTTTCTAGGGCTGAGCTTATGCTTTGAATTAGCGAGAAGTTCGTATTATCGAAGGTTGAATTAGCGAACGCCGGCTGTATATATACCCTTTATTAAGAATTCAAACTTAAACCAACCGTCTAGAGCTAAATCTACAAGAGATGACTCCAGAGTTAGCAGCAATGAATCATTCCATTCCAATGTATCATTTTTGATTGACTTCATGCTATTAATTAAAGAATCAGAAAACAAATGCGCTGAATGTATCTTCTGTAACGGAAAATTCTCCGAATATCAAGAAGAGGAAATACGGATACAGTGCTTCAGCTGTTCTGTGGGCTTACTTTGATTGCACTGCAACAGAGATAGATTTTATTTGTGACTTTTGTAAATAGACTCGGAGCAGAAATGACTTCCCCGTATTTTTAAGAATATGGCTTTTATAGCTTAAAGTAACTCGTTTTATGAATTCTTAATTAGTTTTCCAATGGTTTAAACCTATTCTATATACCCCGACTATTCTATAATATCATCCATTTATCACTCTTTTACAAAATAAAAAAAAATTATAACAACAAAATAAATATTATTTTTTGACAAGTGATTATTCCTTGCAATCGCTTATAGTATATGTCCAAGAAGATTTTGGAAATTTTTTTGCCAAAACCAGTTAAATTATTTTTAGAAATGTAAATAGTATTCCTTAATCCTCGACTCTCATATACATTTTACATAAATTCTTCAAACAGATTTAAAATCAGGGTTAAAAAGTTCATTAGGATCAATAACAAAAATCAGGATATAATGATAATTTCTTAACAAAAAAATTAGACAAAAAAATTGATTATGGACAGAACATTTTGCCACCTGTTTGTATATCCAAATGTGAAGATAGAAATGGAGTAATACACCCAAGAACATCTGCATTTTACGGAAAGTAACATTTTAAAACTTAAACGGTCTCCAAAACAAATGTCAGTATTTAATGAAAATAACTGCCAACTATAAAATAAAGCAAATAAAAATCATATTTCTATCATTAATTATAGTTATATTTATATTTTTGTACATTTCAAGGATGTATTTCAAACTTTCCTGTAGTGAGAGCAAATCCTTTCCAACAGCATCTTCGTAAACCTGAACCACGATGAAATTTATCGCTGATGGTCATAAATCACTTGTCTCTTTTGTCGTTAAAACGACCAACTCTCCGAAAATGACAATTACGATAAAAAAAGAGAGTGGGGAAAAAGAGTGTCTTTATAAAGTTCATCAAGAGGACCGTTTTACTTTTACAAAGAAAAACTTAATGTTATTTTAACTTCAAAAAATTGATAATCATACATATGGTATAGTTTTGTTTTTGCACAGCATCTAATTCATAACTTTAATGCTATATGTAGATTCATTTTGTAACTCTGAGAAATATCTGATATATTCAATAAATATTTTGAGATTTCGATTTGAATTTAACAAAAGAGATTAACTTTACTTGATATATCCGAGCATTTTATTACCTACACGTCAAAAACTTGTATACAAATGAGAAATTAGTTATCAAATACTATGAATGTGTAAGAAAAATTTGTAACTGAGTTTTTCACAGAAATTAATAAAAAAAGTTGTATAAAAAACACATATTCACAAAACTTTGAACGTATCTTGAGCTCAGATTATTGCATATCCTAATCAAGAATCGTACTCCTTATCTCGAAATCTTTCCACAGCAAAAGGGAGTGTTAAAGGAATATGTCAGTATTGAAGCTTATGTTTTGGGGGAAAAATACATACTTAAAAGTGCATGATTAGCGTTTTGTTGCGTGATACAATATATTTCTTTGGTTTTGAGTAATATACTAGAACATAGTTCAAATTTCCCACAAGTCCTACCTTAAGGATTCATAAAAAAACCAATTGAAATAAATTTAATTCAACTTTTATTAATTCAAATTTAATTAACTTTTATCGAATTAAGGTGACTGGCACTGATTCGTATAATTTTTAAATGTGTGACGGGTTCTTACGCGTTTCACTAACCTTCTCATATATTCTTTAATGTTTTATTTATTTCAATCAATCTCCACCGGGAGCCAAAGCGTGATTTATGCAAATGAGATATTTTATATAAGTTCGGGTTTAGCGAGTTAGAAAAGGAATGAAATGAAATAAGAAAGTGTTTTTCAAATGTAAACGTAGATGTTGTGAGTAGAGTCCATCGTACCGTTGTGGATAAAATTAGTTCATAAAAGAACTGCGAGAATAGCTGAGAAATAAGTCGCCTATTAAAGGAATCCTTCTTCAAGTTGACACAATCAAGATCTTAAAGAAGCAACTAGACGAACCTGCCATAACATAAGAAATCAGGTTAGTTATTGATTCCAATTAAGTATAAGTGTGTAGTTGTAATTGTACGCGTCGATCTTTCGTAGATTCAGATAGGATTCCGTCGTTCATGATTATTGAACCCTTCTCATTCTTCACTGTGTTTTATTGTTCTTAAAATTGAATAGTATTTGTGTAATCTCTTAATTAAGAAAAATCAATAAATAAAAGATTGATTTGTTAAAATGAGTACTGAATTTATTATGCATTCAACACGTTCGGATTCAGGTAATACCCGAAGGGGAGTTGATAATCTTAGGGGTAGCGAAAGGCTACGACAAATGAACAAAAAATTATACTAATGTGCATTAATCCCTTAACTTGTCTGACCATACGCCATACTGGTTTGTCCATACTAAAAGCTCGCCACAGCCAGTTTGCCCGTACGCGGTATGGGCACTAATATTTTCTTCTTTCTATCTTTAATTTGCACATATTTCTATTTCTTATAGTGAGATTATTATTTCTAGTGTTTTTAAAAGATGCAGTTTGTTCATGGTACTGAAATACTTCTCATCCGGGATTTCAATTGCAAGCAGAAATATAGATTCTTGAAAATATTCGATGAAGAACAGGGATTGGCAAGGCAATATGCAATTTTCTGCTTGAAAAGGGATGAAAATGGAAAAATAATCCCAAAATGCTGATTTTATCTCTGTCCATATTGTAATGTGAGACTTAGTATAACACCATGCTTCAAATTGTTTGTACATATATTTATGCACACACGCACAATGTTCTCTCAACTGTTTGAAAAAGAGGTACGAAATGAAATTTTTTTGTATGATAAAAAGTATTTTAAGATAAATGAGAAACGTTCTTCATAACAGGCAGAGGGTACTTATAAAAAGCAAACATTCAGGGGATTCTTTGTTCACACAATTAAAAAATAAAAAATAGTGTAAAAAATTTTAAATTGAAAATTCAAATAAAATTCTAACATTTTCGTATTTTGTTAGTTATTATTCTTAGTAGTATTCAATAAAAAAAGTATGCATTTTTTTTTGGAAAATTTTGGGCATAAAATTTGACCGCTTAAGGGGCTAAATGACTAAACTGAGAAAAATAGTAAGAAAGGAAAATTAAATTGAGTGAATGTATCGCTAGAGGATTCCATATTTAAATGAAAATAATTATCTGTTTTAATATTGCTTTATTTTTTTAACATTTATTTTTTTTTTCTCTTTTGATTTTTATTTATTGTATGTTATATTATGTTCTCTCTGTAATAACTTTTTTTAATTTAAATTTCGATCTTAAATTTTAATAAAAAGTATCTTTGTTTTAATTCATCCAAAAAATTATATAAAGAGGAAGAAAAATCTCCATTATTATTTAATTTTTAATTCTACTGATAAGCTTATATTTATTTATATTTTGTATTCTATCAATCCAAAATTTTAACCAACTTTCTAAACTCGTAGGAAAACTACATACTTGTAAGCATTTCTTTCTTCTTTGGTAGCCATTCTTATAAATATGAGTATAAAGTCGAAGAAATGATTAAACATGTCACAGTATTAACATTTATATCTTTACCATGTGTATGTGTGTGTGATGGAATTTTCATTCCAAAATTTCGCTGTGAATATTCATTAATTTCAACTCTTATTCTGAGAATCATCTAGGATAATAATGAAATAGAAACTTCCAAATAATGTATTAAACATTCCTGAATATAGAAATACAGTTACAGACTGGGGGAAATGATTGAAATTCCGAAATACATTGGGTGAAATTGCTGCAGAATAAATAAGATAAATTCAAACATTCACATCTATTTCATCATGCTCGTGTGCAAACAGTCTTCTCAGACATTCTAAGTCCCCGCAAACTTTAATCATGTTTTCTCGTATTATGTTGCCACCAAACTTATAGAATTGATTCGTGTGAAAATTCTGTTTCATAATTTCACACCACAAGGGATATATAATCATACTAAAGAAAAATTACAAATATTTTGAAACAAAGATATATATTATTACGATTTTTGTGTGTAATGAATGTTTAAAATAGTGTAAATAATTGAGATCTGGATGTGTAGTACGTTAATATATATATTATTTTCTGCTGTATTAAATTTATCCTTAAATTGTATTATTCACAAGCAATGCCGTTATTTACTTTATATTAGAGATTCAATAGAAATTTGGCACAATGTTGGCGATTGAGCCAAGTTGGAATCTATTTTGACTATCTTAGCGATGCTTCTGGAAATTATTGGAGAAATCTATTAAGGCATCCGAACACTTTCGGAGTACTTTTTAACGAAATAGCATTATTAAACATTATAAATGCTTTTTTAAGACTTAATACCAATAAGTATTAATATTTTTCATAGCAATATTTAAAATAAATTTCCTAACACAAAAAAAAAAACGATTATAAGTGACATTTTAGCAATATTTTTGAAAAACTTCAAAGCAATTAGAGGAAAAGTAATAAACTTATATTAATGATAGTATTACTAAAATAAATTAGATGCATTTATCTAAAAAATGTGCTAAAATTTTAATGTTTTATCAAGCTTTGAAAGTTTTAGAGCTGATTGAGTAAACATTATAAGAAATGTTACATTCTTTATGAGACCATTATTTAAATAACAAGCCATAACTGAAAACGTATTCATATAATAAGAAATATTTCAGTGCTCTCTCTAGAAATCAACATAAATACCAGGTTCAAAAAGTTTTATAGAAATACATTTGTAATATTTTAAGCTATAAGACTCGCCATGATAGATTTTGAACAGTTTAAACGCCCGCTTTTGATAGATCAAAGACCTACTTCCGGTTTTTCTAACTTAATAAAATTAATTGTAACTTGGTGCCTAGGAAGCGTAGAAACAAAACAAAGTATGTTCGTAAAGCCAAAAGATAGATCTATTCAACAAAATAAAAAAATATATCTGTCTTGATCGTATTTAGTCATTTTCAACGTGTTCGGATACCTTAATATCACGATGTATGTCGTAAGCGGAACTTTCTGGAAAGATCCGTGCAGACTATAAGTAAGAACTCCTCGCTGAAGCTCAACTTCAGTATAGTTTGACCATTGAAGAGTCGATTAGCGATTAGTTGCAACGCCCTAGTGAATGCTTGCGAATAATCTTAAACAATACTATTGTGTTTTTAGATACTGATGGTTGTGTCTGATCGCCTTAGAAAGTAGACCTTCTAGTATTTATTAAGCAATTGTAGTGCTTTATTCTGTATTTCAAGGATTGTTTTTTCAAAATAAGTTTTCCTCTCTTCTGAAGAGGTGTCTTGCTCTTTGAGAAAGATAGCATAAAATCTCCTCAAACACCAATCTACGTAACAACATATATTAATACCTAGGCTTCTTTTTCAATTTTTGTTTAATTGTATTACTTTTTTCCCCTTAAAATATTCATTATGTCGTTTTGCAATTTTTGTACATTGTTTTTATTATTTGTTCTTTCATACCTTTAGATGTATTCTATACTTTCATTACATTTTCTTTTATTAAATTAGTGTTAAAAAACTGTATTTATTGTAATGGTAATCTGTATAAACAAATCAGATGGTTTATCGATACTGCTAGCTAGAATTTCACTTAATTACAATTACATTTTTTAGAAAACAATAATAATTTACTTTTATCCTAATATATGTACATAATGAAAACAAATAATAACTACAACTACAACTTACCTAGATATGAATTTCAGTATCATAGATCTCTCTCATCAAGTAGTAATATTTTTTTAAAAAGAAACATTTTTATTTTCAATAGAATTAAAAGGTTTTTCCAGTAATACCATATTTCTATTACATGAATTATAATTCTTCGTATTTACAACTTAACAATATTTTAGTTAATAATTAAAAAGATATAACTTTTATTGTTGAAAAATTATTAATTATTGCTTAGATCAAGACAACCTTTTTTATTTTCTTTATATATATACATTTCTAACCAGTTTAATTTTATTAAAACTGACTTTAAAACTTTTACTTTATATTTGTTTTTATTTCTCGTTCCTATAGAATTTCCTAAGATGGTGCCACAGGTTTTTAATAATTTTTATTTGCATTTCCCCGCTGAATGAATTAATCCTTGAACTTTCAAATAAATATTTTCTTTTTAATTTTCCTGATTTTCATGTTTTTAGCTGTAACTACAACTTAGTTCACAGTATTTTAACAATTTTCCTTTGAAAGCATTGACGCTTGATTCGGATGGAATTTGCTTACCTTTTCCCAAGCTATTGCACACACACACAGATATGGGTTTCTAAACATTTTGCTATATTTCTTATTTCTGATTATTCTGGCTTTTGTTTACAAAGTAATGTTTTTAAACAGAATTTGATACTGGAAACTTTTATATTATTTGAAGTATTAATTATTTAGTATTGTTTATAACCTTAGAGTATGTTTATAAACTTATTTTTGCACTATGTTCTCTTCCTTTCAGCCAAATCATTTAGACCAAAATAGAGGAATTTTAGACGGCCTTAAAATTATGTTTAACTCAACAATGTTAATTTCCAAGGTTAGGAGTTTGCTATTCTACTACTCTTACCCTCTTATTTTGATCTATACCGCCTTGTTATATTTTCATTTATTGCGTTTACTTTAAATTGGAAGTTGAAAATTTAGAATAAGATTAAAAAAGGATGTGTATTGTGTGACGGATCTGTACGGTTCTTTACTAATCCTCTACATGTTTCTTTTAAATTTTATTTATTTCAACCAATCTCCACCGGGAGCCAAAGCGTGATTTATGCAAATGAGATATTTTATATAAGTTCGGGTTTAGCGAGTTATCGAGGGAGGATGAAATGAAATGAGTAATAGTTGTCAAGTGAAGAAATAGGATTTGTAAAGTAAAGTGAATCGAACCGTCGGGAATCCAACTCATTGTTGTTGATAAAATTAGTCTATAGAAAAGCTACGAGAAAAGCTGAAGATAGAAGTCGCACATTAAAGAGGGAATTCTAGCCGTGATCCAATCAAGATCCAAATAACCTACAAGACGAACCTGCCGTAGTTTAAGAAATCAGGTGAGTGATTCAAGAATTGTAATTACGTATACGTGTGTAGTTGTAATTGTACGCGCTTATTCTTCGTGGATTCAGATTAGATTTCGTAGTCCGCAATTAGTGACCCCTTCTCTCATTCTCCACTGTATTTCATTGTTCTTATATTTGAATAGTGTATATGACCTTCTTGATTAAGAAAAATTAATAAATATTGTTATTTGTAAATGTATCCTGTGAATTCGTTAACTCGCTTACACATTTAAGTATGAGTAATACTAGACGAGAGGAGGATAATGTTAGGGGACGTTTTAATACACGACAATTGTTCTAATGGGCTACATATTGGCGCCTAAGCATTTGCAGACGTTGCAGTCCCCAAATGTGAAAGATTTCATGGTGGTACCATGTAAAAGTGGCCCTTGCAAACCAAATTTGGACCCTTGGATTTATTTTTAATTCAAGCCCTCACCGAATGCTAGATATTGCCTTTGATTTAATTTTGCCTAGAGTACCAGAGCCAAATTGACCCGCAAAGGATCTTTTACATCACACATAATCATATGAAAAGTGTGTGCCAACGATTTTTGCATCCAGAAAATCTATAGACTTCAGCCGGGGTCGAACTCACAATCCTAAGCTTACGAAGCATACACGCTACCTCTAAGGCATCGAATTGACAAAAAATTATGTATAGGGTATATACAATCACTAATAATGTATTTAATATATTCCAATCTTAATGTACTCTACTACAGTTATGTAAATCACCAGACCATGTACGAATAAGTAGACAATAGCAAACGCTTATGCTTAGGACTAAAATAGCAATATGTGGGTGAATGTATAAAAAAATTACTAAAATTTTTAATATATATTGTTTTTATTTCTAAGAACAACATGCTATGCGTTCATCGAAACACATTAAGGCGCATTTACTTCCTTAAATGCCATCCCTTTGTTTGTATTGTTTTGATTCCTATAAGAAAGTATTTTAACTGCATTTTATTACTTCTGGTTTTAAGATATTTAAATTCTTACAAATTGAGTTTAGTATATTCAAATTTATTGTATGCTTCTAAGTATATTACTATTCTACACCCCATAGGATTATGGAATATAGATTTTTACAAATTAAATTTAGAATTAAAACATTTTAAACTTTATTTTCTTTTTTATTTTATTTAAGTTCACAGTGACCTTCAAAATTTAAATGGCGAACAACAGTTTTTTTCCTTTAATCAGTGTTAAAACAACGACCCTAACAATAAAATTCATTATTTATATAAACGATATTCGCATTCAAGGCAAAATTATTTACACCGCATTTCCATTAAATTTCATGTGTTTCATGCTCATCATTCACAAATTAGATGTACTACAAAACAGTGAGGAGATCACGAAGTGCAATTAGGGTGAAATATCCAGGAAAACTGCGAAAAATATCGTAATGCAGATGTTACAATCATTAAAGTTACAGACATTGTGGTAAATCCGCCTTATAAGATTTTTTAAGATCTCTGATGAGATTTTTACGCTCTGTACCTCTAACAAAGTCAGTGATGTAACGGAGAATATTGGGGACCCACTGCAAACTCAGGTTTTGGACCCCAAGCCTAAATACGTAGCGTCAGTCAAGCTTTGGGCCCCTTAGAATCCCTGGGCACCCCGCAATGCGGGGGTGTACGTTACGCCCCTGAAAAAAGTCATTACAACGTCGATAATCCCAGTCAGATGCAGAAGTGCAGCAATCAGTATCAGGCATCTTCAAGCAGCAGAAAGATTAATTTTACCAAAGGGTACTAATACTACCTGGTGAAGAAATGGGATGATTGCCCAAATACTGAAGGGCAAGATTTTTCAAACTGTGGGGCTAACTACGAGGGTGGAGCGAGCATAAGGTAAATAAAAGATTTAAAGAAAGTAATTTACTGAAATGTGTGAAGTAAAACAAAGTACTTTCTGACATAAAAAAAACACACATTACATTGATATAGTTTATATACAGCATCTGGCGATATTACGTCCTCTAAAATAAAAGCTTCAACACGTTTATTAGCTATTTTTGATCCTATAACCAAATAAAAAAACATTTTGTTCGATTTTCTGTAATTCCACGATGAGAGATTTTTTTATTATGCCTTCTTTTTAAACCTAAAATACTACTCTTTCAGAGAAAAACAAAGCAGAATCAAATTTCAGAATCAAAAAAATTCTAAGAAAAAATCTAACATGTTATTATTATTGAAATACTGTACTTTAGCTGTAGGAAGAAAAGAACTTAATTCACTTTTCACCCAGATAGTGGAATACATTTTCAGATTATCTGATTGACCTTCGAATTTATTGGTAGGGTTAATTCCGTCCCCTCTCTTATGTGTTTATTTTCATTCAGGGAAGTTCTAAATAATATTTATTTCTGTTGCGCTTTTTTTTCACTTAAAAGAGTTATATGATATATGGAAAAGCTCAGAGAGCACTTTGATGGATTATTGGCCGAGATTTATTTTGTGAGTTTTCTCAAATGTATAAAGAATATTGAAAAACGTTTTACATAATTCTTTTTAAAACTAACATCCATATTTTTATATTGAATACACTTCTAACGCGAGAGTATTCACGTAGAGCACTGAGCAGGTTTATCCATTGAACGCTTGGTGCGGGCACCCAGATAAACTAGATTTAACCGGATAAGAGCCACTCCTTGGATCCGACAGTGCCAAGAGGGCAAATAGATCTTCTGAGCCCGGGCCCGAAACAAGCTTAAACTGGCACCGTATGTGTCCTTTATTAAAATCACACACATTTGAAGCATTTTAGTTCAGTTTGATTGAATTTTTTGCTCAAATAATCAAAGAAAAATTGAAAAGTCCTTGAAAGTAGTTAAGTATACTTTCTCTTAAATTATTCACTGGAATTGAATTACGATTTTTATCGTGTGCAATAAAAATTATTATAAAAAAAAGGATTGGGGTTTCAGTCACTCCACGCGACCATTAACGTTAGTATCGAGTGAACGCCGGCTCCCGTTTTAAAACATTTTGAATTCTTCTATCATTATAAATATTGAAAATAACATTATTACTCTTCATATATGTTGAGCAACATAGACTAGACTATTTTTCTAATGATATTTGTGCTTTAAGAAATGGATGATGGAGGAAATAAATATTATTTAAATATCATTTCGCAATCTATTCCAATTTAAAAATAAGAGAAAGGAAAAATAACATAATAATTTTATACTTAATACTTAAAATATATATTATTTAAAAATAACATATACAAAATTTAATACTTATCCTATTCATTTGTACAGTTTATAATTAAAATCATATTGTAGCAACAAAATTATGATTGAAAATTGGATCGCAAATACTGAAAGTTTGAGAAGCACTGCTGAAGGGGATTCGTCATGATTGGCATACTAAATTTGAATTTTCACAATTCGAACGAGAACTTTTTCATCACTCCTTACACTTAAAGTAGAAGATACGCACCTGAATTTTGATAGAAGCACATAACTGTTATCTGTACCTTTCAAAAATGCATTCAACATAATTAATATATAATTAAAAAAATATTTTTACTGTTTAAAGAAATGGGCCCGGCCGGGATTTGAACCCGGGACCTCTCGCACCCAAAGCGAGAATCATACCCCTAGACCACCGAGCCACTTGTTTAGTTATCAAGACATATATCTGAACAAAAAAAAATGATTATCAAAAAAAGACCGCTTGAGTATCAATATTTGCATAGCACACAGTTGTTGTATAAACAGGTAAGGATGCAGGAAATATGTTGGAAGTCCCTAATATATACGTTATTTTTACACGCAATATATACAGACTGTTATATCTGACAATACCTATATTATATAAGAATATAATATAGATTTCCAGATTAACAATTAATAAATACATAAATGAGGTAAGTTAATTAATCAAGATAAATTGAGTAAGATGTAGGATAATAATGAAATAAGAACTTTCAAATAAAGTTATCAATATTTCTAAATACAAAAGATATTTACACCTATGTGAATAAACAGTTATCTCAGATATTCTAAGCCTAACCATTCCGTTTTGTTACCACCAAACAAACAGATTGTTTCATCCTAATTTGTTAAATTTGTTTATCGAGCTATGAGAAGAAAATACATAAAAAACTGAAATTGTCATCTAAAATAACTCTAGTAACATGTTACTTTCGACACCGTAAAAAAAATTAATGTAATTACATTGAGGAACAAGCCGGATTGATAGCGTAGTTGGTTACGCGCTGGCTTTGTACGATCAAGTTTGTAAATTCAACACAGCCCAAGTTAGTGCATTTTCATGATGCAAAAAAATCAACAGCGTCTCTAACGTATGATTCCGCGGCATAACTAGAGTACCTGTTTGGTATGGGTGCTCTCGCAAAATTAAATTCCAGGTAAAATTTCGTATTGCCAGGGTTCAGTTGCCTCTTTTTGGGAGGAAACTGGGTGTCAAAACTCTATTGGGGCAATTGATATCCACAGATATGGTGCCACACTAAAAAGTGATACCAGCTCGAGGGGAATGTATTAGGTCTGCAATGGTAAAATGCCAACTCGCAACCTCATTTGGAAAAAAAAATATTAAATAATATAATAAATATAATGGATGAACTGAGCTCTATATTTTCCACAGCAGCTTACTTACCTAGGAGATCGTTACTATGATTAAATTATCCTCCTCCACGAGAGTCTATCCCGATGTGCCATAGTTACAGACTATTTTTATGGAAGGCAATGCACGTTCCCACGTTCCCACTGGAGCTCAGGAACTTATATAAAGGGAAGATATCTGCAGAAAAAAATGGCTCAAATTTAAATCCCATCGAATAGATGTGGGATGCTTTTGAGAGACACCTAGCAGCAAAACCGTATCCTCCGGAGAACACCATACAGGGAGACACGAAATGCTCTGAAGCGTAGTAACATTCACTTCAATAACTGCCTTATCATTTGGATTTGACTCTGAACAGTGTCACTCAACCATTGAAGCTAGGGGAGGTCGTATTTATTACTAAGGGACTTAGATTTATTGTTCTTCCTCATGGCCGGAAAATGTTTCTTACTAACACCATTTGTTAAAAAAGCTTTTTTTTTTGTTTTGTCTAATTCATTATACATGAACTTGGCTCCTTTTTTTCAGCTACTATGCTTTCATTAACATTTAAGTGTCATATTGTACATCCATGGTTTTAACTTCATCTCCCCTAGTTGAATTTTTTCAAAATTATGCCATGATCTTAAAGTTAGTTAAGTTTTACACACTACTATATAGAATACAGTGTCCACTTGCTTTTTACATAAATGCAAGTTATCCAGACATTAAACTATCAAACTCAAAGAGCCAATCGATATAAGAACAAGTAGTTTGTTCGAGTGAAACAAATTATATTAAAAATTATCGAAGATAGCTCTAATAAAATGAGACACAAATTTGTACGATTAAATAGTAAATAAGACAGATGAGAGAGAATAAATGAAGAATAAGTTTGTGGGGAGGAGTCCTAACTGGGACCCCTCTCCCTCTGTCCTGAACGTCTCTAGGTGTGGGGGGAAACAAAACATCACCAACAAACGCCATAATAACAAATAGATTTATTCAAGTTCTGAACAAACACTTAAACAATCACAAGTTTAACTATAAAAAGAAACCTAGGAGGGATCTCTAAAACGTCGATTAATCCTAATACTCAATTCTAAGTAAACCCGACTACCAGAAATAGATAAGGAGAATAATCACTAATGACCTCAGGCCGATTCTAAATCTACTATCTTAAAACTTCAATCTAATAATTTAATCTCAGAAATTACACCTTTTAAACGCGCGCTTATTTTGTGAAGTTAATTCTCCAATGTTCAACTTACTTGACAGCTTTACGGCTCCTTCTCGTTTTTACATCTACAAAACCTAGACTTTATATAATAGAACTAATTAAAAAACATATATCTATCTCGTGTTTTTCTTGAAAGGCTGTGAATTAGTATAAATGCTAGCCCAAAGTTTCCCCAAGAGGATTAGTCAGAATATCTCGCGAATAGCCCCGTCACAAGTTTGAGGGCTATATGTTAAAATTCACAAAAGAAAAGAACTAGATCATGCATTTTAATTCAGCGTCAGCCACAATTAATTAAAGAAATGCATGTCATCTCCATAATATTATCTAAAAAGTTGTGCAGAACTGTAATATCTCAATTACAGAACTAATATCCACAATTTTTGGATAAATTTAATTTTTTTCTATCTTATCTTTAATATTCCTTGACCTGCTTCTGACAAGAGTCTTACGTACAAAAAGGATGATCAAAAAGTTTCCATTTGAGGGCGTTTTTGCAGTATACATGAAAAAGTCTATCTAAAGTAAACCAACGTATTAGAAAGTTGCTCAACTCTCAACGCTAGTTGTGATTTGACTCAAGATTCAAGTAAATCCTGAAGACCATTCACATCCAATACAGACGACGACAAGACAGAAGTTGATGAAGTGATTAGGGTGGAAAGTTTTGCATTATGAAACAGAAGTTAGACTATCATAACTTTTGAAGCCATTATAAATATATACTAGGATTTCGGATTCCGAAGAAAACTCAAACCATGCAGCTGCTTGCCTGAAGCACTTGATGCGTCTCCATGTTAAACCCAGTATTTTCCTTGAACACATTGTTGTCGTTAATGAAAGCAAGAGGATCCTAAGTACAAAGCGTGTCCCTGGAGTGATGTCCACCTTCTTTTCATCGACCGCGAGAAATCCAAAAGTGGCAAAAAGATTCTTACCCTGTTTCTCTATTACTAGGACATATTCCTCATTGGTTTCAAGAATCCAAATGTCTCCATTTCTGGGGTATTGTTCAACAAAATACAGGATTACGATATGATATTAAAGCAAAAACTCGTGAAAATGCTGTGATGTTTCCTTTATGTTGAAGCAGATCCTCATTTTGTCACTATCGTAACGCAAAAGTTACATTCAAGGAAGGTGGAACTCGAGCATTCACTGACCTGTCCTCGCGTGACTTTCATCTCGTCAGTCCTATTAAAAACCTTGAAAGGACGATAATTTCTGTAAGACATGGAAATGCAACTGACAGTTTTGAACAAATTCAAGCAGCTAAAGAGTAGAGCCAAAGAGGTATATTTGAAGCAAGGGGGTTGATTATCAGGGAGTTTCCTTATAAATGGTAACCCCCCTTTTTTCCCCAAATTTGAACTCTACAGCCTTTGAACAAAATCTTTTTGATTCCTTCTTATATTTAAAGTAGAAGATGTACATATATCATTTTTTGATAGAATGCATAATTCTGTCATTTAAACGTTTTAAAAAAATTAATCAAAATAAATAATATATGATTAAAAAGTATTTTTTAAATTGTTCAAATAAAATGAAAGTGGGCCCGGCCGGGATTTGAACCCGGGACCTCTCGCACCCAAAGCGAGAATCATACCCCTAGACCACCGAGCCACATCAATTATCTATCAAGGCATATATTTGAGCCAGAAAAAATGTTTATCAAAAGACTGCTTGTGTATTAATAATTGTTCAGCAGAGATGTTAGATGAATTAGAATGAGTGTAGGACACATTGTTCTAGTACATTTATTATTTCAACATAAAAAATCTACGACAGTTATATCTTACAGAACTACTATTTTATAAATATATGATACCTTTTTCTTGATTAACAATAAATAAATGAAATTTCTCTTCATATATTAATGATGCATTTTTCAGTCCTCAAATTATAATATTACAGCATAACATTTTTCTACAATTTATAACATTAATCTGAAATATTATCAGCACATATTTCATCGAAGAAGCTTTCAAAAGTATCAAGAAATATTACCGCCAAATTTTTATCGTAATAAATATAATTTACTGCAATGACTGCATAAACATGCACATATTCCTACACAAAAATATGCTCTTTTTTATATTATGCCTTAACTTTTCCAGGCGTGAACAATTGGATTGCAATAACCATCGGGTTTAAGGAAGGAAAATAATTTGAATAGCTTTTTTTCACACGATCCCATAACTAGTAATTTTTATAACATTATATGTCAATTTCTAGCAGAAAAAAAATCATTTATTACCCAATAAAATTCACCTAGAAATTATATCATTATCTTCATTTTAATTGGAAAGCGGGTTAGAATTACGATTTTATTTACCAAACATTTTGATTTAAAATTTAAAACAAAGTATATATTTCATAACTTATAAGATAGTTTCCACGTAAGGAAGCAGCCTCAATAGCTCTGTATTTCTTGGAATTTATTATAGTTCTAAGATTAATAAAAAATTGATGACGTATTTACAACTAACCATAAAAAATCATTTACCAATGAGAAAAAGTAGAAAAATAAGCACTATAAAAACAATATTTCTAACAGATTACTGGTCCTAAAAATACTTCTCTACTTCAATGGCGTGTTTGGCGCTTTTTTTGTATAAAAAAGTGAGATATTTCCTCATCAACAACATCTATTATTTGACCAGTTTCCCCCAACCAAAGAACGACTAATAGTTTTTCTCGGGATATAAATCTCCCAATTTTTGCCGCTGAAAATGAACCTCTTCAAAAATAATGACCAGGCTGGAAAAGAAGGAGGATTTCCGTCTAAATTTTTTTTCACGTAGAAATATGTTAGAAAGAAAACCGAATCTTATTTTTAAGCCGTAGGTTTTATTTCTTATATTAAAATATTAATACACTTTTCATTAATTAGAAATTATGTTCTTGCTTTTAATATGTCAAATTAAAAAAGGTATGTTTACAGAATTTTTGTCTTGATTCTTTTTACAAATTCTGAGATCTTTTTTTTTTATTTGCGTTTTTCATGATAGCATATTTCAAAACCTTATTTCCAGTAACTTAATCCATTTTTTTTCTTAGTTGCTGTTAAATTTACTTTGTATTCTACTTTTTTGTTACATCAAATAAAATATTAGGTCCCTTCATAAAACTTGCAAAAATGTTTTTCTAAAGCCGAAGAATTATATACTGAATTCTAAAAAAAAAATTCTTATTCTAATTAATTTGAAAAAAATTAATTTTGTTTTTCAGCGCAAGCATTGCATTTTAAATAAAAACAGAATTAACAAGAAATGAATATAACCAATGAACAAAAAGAAATGTAAAGAAGGACATATCAACTTTGTGTAAAATCAAGACAGTAAATATACTCGTATAACCCGCCAAAACTATTATACGATATTCCTTTTATTTTCTCAATCTTTTCAAATTGGTTGTGAAAGCCTCTGAATACGACGTATATATTAACTCACTCGAATTGTTTTATACTTGCTTAAAAAGGGGGATAATTCTTATGCTGTAATTGAATATTTCACAGCCATATTTTATGTTAGCAGAAACTTTCTCGCTCTTGACTTAAGTTTTTTTATCTTCGTTTTGGAGAAGTATTTATCTTAGTGTGCTCACAGAAAATAATCTAACCTTGATGGTTTGTATTATAACTAATTTCTCTTTAAATATCATGCTTATAATTAATTCCAGGTGCTCAGAAAAATCAATGTTTGATAAAAGTAAACTAACCCCTTAAAGTATCCGACTATCCTAAAATTGTGAATTTCGCCAAAAAAATTACAAATTGTAGTTTATAGACTATCTTATTGGCTTTATAAAAATACCGAGTTTATTATTTTCGGTTCAATAGAACAAAAACTACAAGTGTTTTAGTAAAAGCAGGTGCCTTTACTTTAAGCAAAATGTCATACTTTAAAACGTGTTGGATTCGAAATATGTTTTTTAATGCTCAAACAGACCAGCGATTGCTAAAGAAGTTTTGAAAATAATTACTTAATATTTCATTTGAAATTTTTGTTCATGTTTTGTGTAATAGTAGAAGTGTTTTAACCTTCAGATTAATCAAACACTGTTTTATTTAAAAATTTACAGTCCCTTATGGGAACATAATCAATGATATTTTAAGCAATTTCATATAATGACTAAGATAAATTGCTCTAGTTTTTGTAAAAATTAAAATATCTCTTATCCTGAAGGTCCTTTCAAAAATGAATAACCTACAGCACATCAAAATTAAAGAATTCGGAAATTTGTTTATAAATTTTTGGTATAGAATGAGCCACGTTTATGTTATTTTTTGTAAATTTTTACCCATTTTAGTATTAATAATTTCTTTTTCTCTTCCTAATTTTAGCATATTTTTCATAAATGTACTAAGCAAATCTTAAAACAAAAAAATAATCCCCATGTCTCCATTTTTTTTTCAAAAATAAGTTGTCTCAAGTAGTAGCATACCTTAAGCAGTCAATTTTTTCCCCCAAATGTTCTAAAGAAAGGCACATTTTTTATTGCATACAACTAATAATACTTAATATAGAATGCAAAAAGGGCAGAACTTTTAATTTCACAACTATTTTTTTATCCTATAATTGTGGAACACAAAAACCCCTAAATGTTTGCTTTTTATGAGTACACTCTGCATGCTATGAAGAATTGTCAAACATCTTAAAATAATTTTTCTCAGACTTAAATAAAGATTTCATGGTCGTACCTCTTTTCCAAACGGTTGAGGTTTTTTGTGTAAGCATTTATGCACTCACAATTTGAAGCATTGTATAATACTGAGATTTAAATTACAATAGAGGGACACAGATTATATCAGCTTTTTTTTTTTGGATTATCTTTCCATTTTCATCTGTTCTCAAGCAAAAAACTGTATATTGCTTTGCCAGTCCCTGTTTTATCGAATATATTCAAGAACCTAAAGTCTCTCTCTCTCTCCTGCCTTCAATTAAAAATCCTCATCTTCATAACAAAAAATAACTCAGATGAGAAGTACTTCAATACTATGAACAAACTGCTTCTCTTAAAAACACAAGTACTAATAATCTCACTATAATAATTTTAAATATGTGCAAATCCAAGATAAAGGAAAAAGGAAATACTCGTATCAGTGCCCGTACAGCCTACAAGCAAACCGGTGATGGCTAGCTTTTCCCGTTACGGTATACGGGAAACTATTTAAAGGGTTAATTTTAATTTGAAAAAACTCAGCATCTATTCTACCTTCTTTTTCTTTCAAATACATGAAAATAGCCACCCTTAAGGTTAGTAATTGATTATATATTCTTTGTTTGAAACTCACACACACATACATACTCGTTCTCTCTCTCTCCCTCTCTCTCTGATTGCATGAAACGCGATTGCATGCGTTTTGGTTTAGATGCAAATTATAGTTATTCGGTTTAATTTTAGCAGAAAGTGGTACCTTAGATTTTGAAATATCAGGAGATAAATTAAATACATTTATTGAAGCTAGATCTAAATTTCATTCAGGAAAACGATCTAAAAATTAGTGAAAAAAATTTTCATCTAATTAACTATGACGTACCGTAAAAATCATTAAACTGCCGAATATTTTTATTGGCTTATTGGATACCGTAAATCTTTATAAACATGCCTGCAAAATTTCATAGCTTTACCTGCATTTTTATCAAGTTATGGAGCAATATTTGATGCTGGACAGCAACTACCACGCCCACATTTCGGATTAACTGCTAGAAAAGAGCCTGATAAAAAATGAATTAATTATTTTTCTACCACGCGTCAATTAGACTGACATTATATATGAAGTAACAAATCATTTCAAGAAAGAATTGTGCAATTCATGGAAAAAAATTTAGTTTGTGTATTGTTTATTGGAAGAACAAATGGATTTGGTCGAGATTTAAAAGTTGTGCGGGCCTTTTATGATATTATTATGAATAAAATTAAAACTTCAAAACGGATTCTCCCAAAGCACAAATACTAAATTTCATTTTGATAACTCAGATAATTAAAAATCTAATTCGCAAGAGTAGAAAAACTCTCCCATTTTTATATATTTGTTTTTGGTGATATATATATATATTCCATGTGTGTGAAATTCAACACTTTTATTATTAAAATATTTTAAGATATTTATTTAAACAAATGCACATAAGCAGTTCTTTGATTTTGATATATTTTACCTATAAATTGTTATTTGGTTTTGCTTTCATTCGTGTACAATACTTAACACGCGAAGGCTTTTTAAATCATGGAAACAAAAAAATAAAGGCATAAACATGTTTTATACATGTTTTGCATTAGCTCTGAGCATGGAGTTAGCTCTGAAGTGTGTAATTTTTTTATAAATTATTAAGATAAAGTTTATGAAATATTGATCTTATATTCGTTTTCTTGATAATTGAAGTATGGGTTTGAAATGTTTTATAGATGTTCTGAAATGTATGGTTTGTAAAACTGCGCATGTGGAATTGGCCCTAACATGTTTAGTACTTTTTATAAAAAATTTCAAAATCAAAATTAATGTTTTTTGGAGAATTTTTAGAAGTTTAACTATAAAAAAATCAGTAAAAAATAAAAGAGTAGCAGCAGAAAAATCCCATGCACAGTTTTACGTAGTATATTAAATGGTACTTGGGAAAAAATTTTGAAAGAAAAGAGACATATTTGAAAAAGCCTTAGAAATTTAAATACTGTTTTAAAATGTTCAAAAAAATTAAATTTTTGAAACATATTGCAGCAAATTTAAAATTGTTTATTGGAATTATTGTTAAATATTAACCTTTATAAAATACAATTAAAACCAAATATCAAACGTTAAAAATAAAAAATATTGTGAAGATGGTACCATATCGGCTTAAATCATAGATTTTTGTATAAATCGTACCATGTCCCCTCAAATTGTTTATAGTGACTCGCAGGATGATATTCTTTGAACTGCTTTTCAAAAAATTTTCACTTCTTTGTTTATTTTTACAAGACAGGTTTCTTACTTAAATAATTTTATTTAAAAAATGAGAAAAAAACAGTACTCTGATAATCAGGGCTTTCCAGTTATTTTTTTCATCATTATATTTCATCGTTGGATTTTTTATTATATTAAATTATGCAACAACTTGTGAAAAATTCAAAATATTTAATAAGCAAAGGGGAATAAATCGTATCCCATTTGATACTTCAAAGATACACAAAAAATTTTTCGATACTTAATAATCGGTTTTCCGTATCAGAGCACCTCATGTAAAATTTACAGGGATAAAAGACCAATAACGATCAATACTTGAACAGTGTATCGACTAGAGAATGTACTTTTGGAGAAATGTTTGGCAAACTTTAGTTCGAAAAATTAATGAACAGCATATAATGCAGTCTTGTTTGAAAACAAATTCCTTTGTTGCCAAATTTCAATGTTTTGATTTCTAAGGTTCGAAGGCATATCAAGAAAACCTAGACGAGGCATCATATTTTTGTAAATATTTAATATTAGTAAATCTACACATTGTACCTACACCGTCGAGCCACAACATTATAAACACTTCCACATTTTTCAATGAACTCGTCTAGATGTCGCTGTGACGGATCTATACTAGTCCTGGATCTAATCCTCTTGGGAAATCTTTGGGCTATTAATTGAAATCAATCACAACCAACCCTTTTGAAGAAGAAACAGATAAATGCAGATAAGGTCGGTTATATATAGTCTAAGTTTTCTACCTAGTTGGATAGAGTTTTATGGAGATTGAGATATAGAGAATCTGACTACGAGGAGAGAATGCTACCAA
Organism: Trichonephila clavata; assembly: GCA_019973975.1. Lineage (NCBI taxonomy): Eukaryota > Metazoa > Arthropoda > Arachnida > Araneae > Nephilidae > Trichonephila > Trichonephila clavata. The sequence continues at coordinate 50,590 of BMAO01010938.1, forward strand.
TCAGGTATTAGTATATTTGATAGCGCGTTTCAGAGATTAGATAGAGGAAGATATTAAAGTGACGATTGGTCCTCATAGCTAAATTATAACTCCAATATTTAGAGTAGTTGAATGATCCCAAAAAAGGAGGATCAATATACCAGAAGTCTTCTCATAAGTCGTGTCTCTCGTAGTTTATACTTCTGTTGTTCTTATTAGAAACACCTCTTATAGTTTGAATTTATAGAATTCTGTCTGTTGATATTTTGTTTGTTTAATAAATTGTTGAAAGGTATTATGGTGAAATATATCCCTCACTTCCTCTCACACCTCTAGGCGGGGCTGAGAGTAGATCACGCTCGTTATAACGTGAAAGTCGTATGGTTATAAGAGAATGGTATTTAATTGCTACCGAAGCAAGTAAATTATCATTCCTGCCCTTACTTTTGCGAGTGAAGGGAGAGGCGGCTGATCTAATCGAATTTGAATAAGGTCAGAGTGTAGTGGCCGGAAGATTCGGAGTGAATATCTCCGAAACAGCATGAATGATAGGTTGTTTGTGTTCTGCTTTTTTTTAGTGTTTGTGCAAAGTGGATAAATAGCTTTGAAATCAGAAGAAGACACCTAGCTGTTGAACGCCTGCGTATCATCAAAAAAATAGCGTCGGAAATTGTCCCACTTAATAAAGCAAAATCAACGCTAAACGCCTAGTATAAATATTTCGTATCATACAGCTCAGAGTACACTGTTGGATATGGGACAGCACAGCATATATCCCACTCATGGGCCTCTGCTGAAAAAGCGTTATTGCCAACTATGCACAGAGTAAGCTCAGAAATATTGAGAATTTACCATAAATAAGGGGAAGAGAGTTTCCTGGTAAGATGAATCACTATTTCTCATTCATCACGTCGATAGTTGTGTCACGGAGCACCGTCTTCCGCAGTCGAACAGTTACTCCCTCCGTGTACACAGACTGGTGATCACACTATTATGCATCGGAGAACATTCTTATGGGTGACTCTGGGACCATTAGTTCTAGTAGAAGGAACTGTGAAAGTAGTAGACTATTTGAGCATAGCTGCGGATCAATTGCACCCTTATATGGCATCTGTTTTTCCAATTGGAAATGGGATCTTTCAGAAGGACAGCGACCCATTTCAAAAGACTAAAATTTTTTTAGAAGGGCATAAGTATCATATAGATGAAATGCAATTAATATCTTGGGCACCTAACTCAGTGGGTCTTAATGCGATAGGGCACATTTGAGTTTTCATAGAAAGGGCAGCTCAGAGATCAAATATCTTTATGTTGAAATATCTTAACTTTACTTGACAATTGCTTATATAATTGGTACAACCAGTAACATATTAAGAACTATTAGGTATATATGCCAATGCGCATTGCAGCTGTTTTGCAGCAAAAAGTAATGGAACGCGTTATTGATAAACGTGTTTGTAATGTTTTGGCTCCTGGTGTATATTACATTTTAAGATAATCATCAATAAGAACACTAACTGTTCTCTTTACAATATAAAAAAATTTGAACTAGTTCTGAACTTTTTTTATAAAACAGTAAGCAATGGCGATTAGAATAGTGAAAAAGATTGGCGCGTGATCGCCATCTAAGCTCAATCTAATTTTCTGTTCTAACTTCAGTCTTTATTAGAAAATTTTATCTCTATTTCAATTCAGTTTTTTAAAATGTGCCATTATGTTAATTTACACACTAGTATAGGTTTTTTTGGATATTTTCAAATTAAATGCATATAAATCACCTTTAAATTTATCGTGATAAAAAAGGAAACCAAATATTCTAGACAAAAGGAAAACAATAAAAAAGGAAACAAACAACAAAAAGGAAACAAAATACAAGGGGTGATCAAATGAAAAGGTACGAAACGACATAAAAATGAAACAGTTAAATATTTGCATATTCCGCCAAGGGAGAATGTAGTGAGACATCTCGGGATGCCATTGGAGACTCTGACTGGGATCGGATCATGCGCGGGTGCCCGCATGCGCAGGAGAGAGCAAAGGCTCTTATAAAAAGCGGCGTCCAAATTATGCGAGCACAGAATTACTCGAGCACAGAAAAAGCATTAACTCCGATGTGTACTGTGAGACACTCCGACGCCTACGCAGGTCCATCAAGAACAAAAGACCGGGGCTGCTCACGGAGGCGTGGTTCTGCTCCATGATAACGCGCGTCCACACGTCTCCAGAGTCACACAAATGGAACTGGACAAGTTCCAATGGGAGACGTTGGACCATCCGTCCTACAGTCCGGACATGTCACCCTGCAATTTCCATGTGTTTGGTCCACTGAAGAAACACCTGAAAGGAAAGCGCTTCAACTCGGACGACGTACTCAAGGACACTGTGAAGGACTGGGTCTCGTCACAGCCACAGGAATTCTGGGAACAAGGAATCCTGCGGCTTGTTCATCAGTGGGATCGTTGTGCTCAGGCCTATGGTGTATATTTTGAATAAAGTCTATATTTGTAACCCACCGTGTCATTTCGTACCTTTTTATTTGATCACCCCTTGTATATTGGGCTGTCCAGAAAATTCGTGCAGATTTCGAAGAAAAAGTCACAGCAACGGTTTTAAATATTAGTAAACATTTATTAAATTACATAGGTGTTATTCTGTTCTACAAAATTTCTCCATTTTTCCCACAACTTGCAAATTTCGTCATTCCAACAACTCCCTGGTGTTTCAGTAAAACCCTTTTCTACGTGATTTTGTAATCCCATAAAATAGTTGAAATTTTTCCAATTAAAGAATTATTGTGATCACAGTAGGTAGAAATCAGGGGGCTCGAAGTTTGCTAAATATGGTGGAGTGGGTAGGACATTCCCCAACCGATCACTAATAACATTTGTCGAGTGATCGAGGACACATGAAGCTGCACATGGTCCTCATGAAACACAACACTTTCCAATTCGCTATTTCTGGCTGTTTTTGTTCTTTCTTTAAAAATGCGTAAATTTTCCTAGCACCTTTCCCCTGTTTAAATTGTATTGTCGAACTATACTACTGCTTCTGTATTCAAAGGCGTTACTTTTAAAGGAAATATTAAAATTAGTTGATGCATTAAGCACAGATGAAATTTCGAATTAAATCCTAAGAGCACTTTTCCAATTTGAAGAGTTCACAAATAATCCTTTTTTCAGTACTTTCTTTAGATAATTGACTGCATGAGGAAAACAATAGAAATTCTACATGAAAAATCATTTGAAGCTATAATTTGCGAAGGAAATAAACCCTAATTTTTTTTTTAAAAAAACACACAGTTTATTACGTGTATTAAAAAAATACGCAGCTGCTTTCGGATTTAAATCGATATTTTCTGGAAGTATCTGAATAAGTTTTTTTTATTTAAATTAAAGTAAAAAATATTTCTCTTTTAAAAAAAATTCAACCTGGCTAAACTTTTTTTTAACATTGTATTCAAATATGTTTGTTCTGTTCAGACAATTTTTTCAAAGGCAATTTGGTCAAATTATATTGAAAAATGTTACCAAGAATTAAAAATCAATTTTATTTTTCAGCAGAGCATTTATGATTCATACCTGCGTATCAAAGAATGGTTTCATAGTTAATTGCCTGATTATAGTTGAATAAAAAAAATCGGGAATATTTTATTAAAAGTGCAAATTAAAACGAGAAAAATGTCAAATGTAAGACGTCGTTTTATGAATTATTTAATAGAAAGAACTATGTAGTTAAAAGTAAAAATACTTATAAAATTAAGAACATAAATAAAGTATACCATGAATAGTAACGAGAGTAATTTTAAAATAATTAGTAATTAAAATTTTATTAATTTTTGAAAGTATATTAACACATTAAGTTTATTAGGGATAAATTCAGAGAGATGTGTTCAAAATGATTTATATTTTTATATTAAATATTCGAACAACTGTTTTAATATTTCTTTAATATGTTCTTTGATTTGTTTATCCGTTATATTGCAATATATACCTTTAACAAAGAAACACCGATTCTTTGAAAGAAGTGAGTTAACGTGATTATAACAAAAAACTGTCACACAGTTAGTTTATAGCAACAAAATCATTCTCCTATGTCTTTCTTTATATTAGGTTGAACGCATCCGGAAGTTTCTTTTAATCCCACCTATTATAACTCCCATTATTCGGTCAGCAACTGTTTCCTCGGGGCCCCATAAACACCCAAAAGAATGTTTTGATATTTATGCATTGGGGGTTACCATTATTTTTCCTTCTCATTCCAAATCAAAGAACCTAAAGTCCCGTGAGCACGTATCTTGAAGCCGTTTAATGTCATGGCTGGGTTATTAATATTATTTGTCCGGTATTTTCTCATTCACCTTAGTAATCGCTATGACAAGGCGTTAAAGATCCGTAATTGGGAATTTTGCCTCAGCTAGTTTGCAAATGAGGGTTTTTGGCGTAGGGTAATTAACTCCTTGGACACAACTAACGTAAAGAAACGGGAATCCGACAGTTAATCTGATTGGGAGAAACTGGATAAGTCCGGTTGAAGATCGTTCAAGTTCTCCTTTTGTTAGAAATACCGACAAATTATGACACAACAATTATTTCAATTATTATTTTCCCGCTTTTTTTCACTATTCATTCTCGGAGTTATTTCGTAAAAAGATATCATGTTGATAAAAAAAACCAGTTCTTGCAGTAAATAAAGTCGTTTTGATGAAATAAGGGTGTTATAGAACATATTTACATTATACAAAAATGCATTAACCTCTTAAGTGGTTAATTTTGCCCCAAATGTACCAAATAAAAAGCTCATTTTTATTGCAGATAACTTAGCATAATAATTTTAAAAAATGGGAAGATGGAAGAAATTATCTTAATTTTCAATTTTAAAGTTTTCAACACTATTCTTTATTTTATGATTTAACAAAACCTCCTTAATGTTTGCTTTTTTTTTAGAGCTCTGCATGCTATGAAGAATGTTTCATATATATATATCTTGAACAAGTTTCTCCATACTTACACAAATATTTCGTATTCGTGCCTCTTCTTCAAATGATTGAGGACTTTGTGTGTGTGTGCATATATATGCACAATGTTTATATATACCATATACATATACCACACACATGCATATATAAAACATATCGTTTACCTTAAAAGAAGTATCAGTGTCCGTGCACTGTATGGGCCTTTATGTTTTCTTTTTTTTATCTTTGATTTGTACATATTTTTAATACTCTTTGGGAAATAGTTACCTGTTTTTTTAAAGATTAAGTTTGTGCATGGTACTGAAATACTTCTTATTCGGGATTTTTTTTCATTTTTGTGTTGAATGCGGGCGTTTTTAAATGAAGACAGGAATTTAGATTGAAATATTTAATAAAGCACGGGAATTGAAAAGGCAATGTGCAATTTGTTGCGTGAGAGGAAATGTAAATTGACAGGTAATCCAAAAAGGCTGGTATTATATCTATTCCCATTACAATATAAGACTTAATATTGCTTTAAATCGTGGTTAAATATATATATGCACACACACAGAAAACCCTCAACCATTTATTTATTTCATAATTTATCTATTATGCATAAATAGATATAAAAAAATGTCATTGCTTTGCCATATGATTTTTGTGTTATTTATTTTTATATCGTTCTAAATCACCCAAAATATGTGAATTTCTGAAGATTGATCTTCAGTAACAACCTTAAACTAACCAGTACTTAAGCATTACAACCTCAGCTAACTTTGACAAACCAAAAGACGCCACCAAATGATGTCCGCGTTACTATACTATTATTTCTGAAAATTCACACACAGGGGCAGTTTTCCACTAATAGCTGCATATCGCATCTATTGATTTGACGAAATTTCATGATGATATATATGTCACTACCAAAAATTTAGAGAAAAGGAACTAGATTTCTGAAAGAGTTATATTTTTTTTATTATGTTTTAGAAAATAAATTCAATAATTTTTAACAAAAATATTTTTAAAACAGGGCCCGGCCGGGATTTGAACCCGGGACCTCTCGCACCCAAAGCGAGAATCATACCCCTAGACCACCGAGCCACACATGTTACAATGGTGGTTTATATAAATTTACTCCAAAAATAGATCAAGAAAACCCAACAAGCGTTCATATTTATTCAGCACAGCTGCTAAGAAGAAGAAAGAAATATTTTCTGACCTTGAAATATCTATTCTATCAACATTAAATCTCTACGAAATATAAACTACGTACAATAAAAGTGGTATTTTGAAGGCTATAAGAATATATAATTATCCCCCCCCCGACCCCGTCCACAGACACAAACAAGGGAATTTTTCTTCCAGCAAATTGTAGCTAACAACAAAATCCTTCTTTCACCTACGGTAACTCAAAAAGACTTTAAAACTGCGATTATGTGGTTCATTACTCTGAATGTTATATGTTATCGTCAATTTTATTTTCCTGCTAACTGTGCCAGACGTAAGCAACACGGCTAGTTCACTGAATTTGAAAACATCACTTGACACAATGTGCTGATTCCTGGAAGAGTGTAAAATTTTTTTTCTTTTTAAACTGACCTCAATGATGAACAAGCAATTGATGAACAAGCAAAAACGAACCTCCCTATTTAACTTAGGTAACTGGGGCTCTTGAGATAGTAATATCCCAGTTGAAACTATAAATTTGTATACGGAGGATAGCAGGACTGATAGTAATAGTATTGTGACAAGGTTTTCAAAAATCAAAAAATGGTGTCTCAAAATTGCAGATGTACCCTGATTTTGTTCGTTTTTCCGCAGTGAACGAATTGCTATAAATGAAGGCGTTGACTCCGTTTTGTCATATATTAATAGAAATAAAATTTCGATTTTGATTAAAGCAAAAATTCTATCCAAAAATGGCCGTTGGCAAAGAGAGAGACAATATTGGAGTACTGTTATGAAATATATATTTATGTACATATATATGGGGGGTTGTGTGGGTGGATGAGTAAGGTTAATTAAATTAGATCCCTATTTGAAACTTAATTTTTATTTCCCGTTGCATCTCTTTAAGTCTTATATTAAAAAAAACACCCATTTATTTCTCAGAACAGCTATTCCAAACAAAACATTTTTAATCCCAGATCATTTTTTTTTCATACCCTCCAGATGCTATCCTTCACTTTTAAGTAGAACACATAAACTAAAAAGAGTTATTTAACAGATCTGGACATAAGCAGACATTAAAATTAAACTATCACTTGGCATACTTTATTTCTCGGCCACAGACGCGTAGATTGCTCGCTGAAAATACTGTTTTTTACAAATGCTTGGTGGTGGCTGGAAACATATATATATAGCTAAAATGACTCTACATATCTAATCGGATTCACATCCTGTGGATCGCTTTGCATGTTGACGTAGAAGGTGATGACATAGCAAACATTTAAGCCCAAACTGCCGCCGGTAAACTTTCAATATCAATTTTATCTCTTACTTATTTGGAGTTCTTTTCCAGGGCAAACTACAAAAATAAACAACTTGGATGAGTGTTTCTCAAACTGTGGGGCGAACCCCCTAGGTTTAGTTATAACCCTACGTGAGGGGCTATATATCGAAAAGTCGAAAACAAAGGATTATTTAAACAAATATTAATATAAAAAGTTATCTAAAAAGCTATATAAAAAAGTTATTAGTAAATTTATTTATTAATTAAATAATAATTATACCTACGTATCAAAGAATGGTTTCAGAGTTAAGTGCCTGATGATAGTTGAATTAAGAAATACAGAATATTTTAGTAAACATGCAAACTTAAACAAAAAAATGTCAAATATAAGGAGTCTTCTTATAAACTATTTAATAAAAATAATTATATATTTATCCGTTATATTGCAATAAATACCTTTAATGAATAAGCACCAATTCTTTGAAAGAATTAAGTTAACGTGATTATAACAAAAAACATTTGTTTTAAATTTACAGATAACTTTATTATATATAAACAAATATTAACTTACAGATCTTATTGCAGATAATTTTGAATAATAATTTTAAGAAATGGAAAAAAATGGAAGAAATTTATTTTAATTTTTAATTTTAAAGTTTCTTCGCTATTCTTTATTTTATGATTGTGAATCATAAAAACTCCTAAATGTTTGCTTTTTATGAGTACATTTTGCATGCAATGAAGAATGTTTAAAATATCTTAAACAAGTTTCTTACACAAATATTTCGTATTCGTACCTCTTTTTCAAATGATCGAAGACTGTGTGTGTGTGTGCATATATATATGCACACCGTTTATATATACTATATACATATACCATACATATATAAAACATATTGTTTACCTTAAAAGAAATATCAGTGTCCGTACATTGTATGGGCACTGATGTTTTCTTCTTTCTATCTTTGATTTGCACATATTTTTAATACTCTTTGGGAAATAATTAGCTATTTTTTTAAAGATGCAGTTTGTGTATAGTACCTAAATACTTCTCATTTGGGATTTTTTTTTTTTTTTTTTTTGGTGAAGGCAGGCGTTTTTTATTGAAGGCAGGAATTTAGATTCTTCTAAATATTTGATAAAATTGGCATGACAATATGCAATTTTTTGCTTGAGTAGAAATAGAAATTGACAGGTAGTCCAAAAAGCTGGTATTATGCCTATCCCATTATAATGTGTGACTTAATATTGCTAATTGTGGGTTTGCTTATATTGTGGGTAAATATATATATACACAAACATAGAAAATCCTGAACTGTTTGAAAAAGAGTATACGAACAGGAAATTTTTTTAAAAGAATGAGAGAAATTCTTTGAAGATATATGAAAGGATTTTATATTGCATAATACACATATAAAAAGCAAACAATTAGAAAGTTAAAAAACTAGTTTAAAAACTTTAAAAAATTAAAATTAAAATAAAATTCTTCCATTTTTGCATTATGTTAAAAATTATATGCTTAGTTATATGCAATAAGAAATGTACCTTTCTATTGGAACATTTTGGGTAAAGACGCTGACTGCTTAAGCGGTAAATACACAAATTTTCCATTGTATACTTGGATTTTTCATTATTTTATCGTTAAAATGTAGAGTTACTTCCTCAAAGCAGTATTCAGTCGTCTAACAGCTTCAATTCGTCAATAACCACAAGTCCTTCTTCAACTACTATCATCAAGTTAAAAATAATCATGGGGTACAATACAAAAACAATTTTCATCATAAATATAACTTGACTTCATTAAGTAATATGGGAGTACAAAAAGTAATACTCTATTCTTAAATATCCTTCCCATAATTTTCAGAAATGCACTATTGTTTTGGGTAACAATACAATAATTTAATTCTAATTAATTAAAATTATTGACTTAAATTAATATTTTAAAGAATTACAGATACAACCACTTTGGCTTCATTTTTAGCGACACGGCTCAAAACTTTGAAAGATTTTTTTTTCTCACGTTTCAAAGCCTTCAGTTGAACTGAAATTTTATATACACGATTATTTTGGATGATAATACGATACTTTAATGATAAATAATAAAAATTAATTTCCACTTAATGTTGTGATTCTGTCATATGTATATACATATTTATAATAATAGTAACAATTTAATAAAAAGTAACTAAAATAATTTTTTTTTTATCTAAGTAGTAATTGACTTTAAAAAATTTTATTACTTGTTTAAAATTCAAATAGTCTTCAGAGATAAGAGCTTAATTTTTTTCAATATAGCATTTAAATATGAAAATAAAATACTACATTAACCTTTGCATCCGTAGAGATCTTAACATATATATTTAATCAAATATTTCTTCCCTCACTAGAAATCATTTCCCTATTATTTAAAACCTAATTAGCCTCACAATTCTCAAGTGTGATATGAGCATCCTAAGAATTGTGAATTGTTAGCACATCGTCACAATATGTGTTTGTTTACAGTTGAAAATAGCAAAGAAAAAAACAAAGTAGATATTTGCTGAAATCTGTTTACCTTCTGAATTATAATTTAAGTCTTCGCTAATGTAATTAATTCTTGATAAAAAATTATTCATATTAACAGGCGACTTCGGTGAAATTGAGATGCTTGTCGCACGCGACGTAATTATTCATGTTATTAGAAACAAAACAAATGCATTCTCAGGGGAAAATAAATAACTAATTTTTGCTCATAACTAAAAATCCGCTCGTGAGAATTTAAGGAACAGAAATTAAAACAACAATTGGCTTCCGTTCCCTGTATGAATAATTCATTTGTTTTGCTTGCGACGAAGTAATAAATATACTAAAGATGGTTTATTCTCAGTAGCGTCATAGAAAGAATTGCGTATTTAATGTTTTGAAAATACAATTTTGTATTCATTAAAAATAGAATTTGTATTTCAACCTCAGATTGTTCACCTAATCAAGTTCAACGAATTCAAATGGGAAAAGGCATGTAGAGAATGAAAGATGAGTGTGAAGAATGCACAAATTATACTCCATACGGAATCTTGTGTCGTGAACTAGTCACTGCATAGTGTTCTAAAAATACTAATAAAAGTATTTTAGTGTGCTAATTATTTATAGAAATTGACTTAGGAGAATAAAATCATAAAACTAAAAAATTAACCTCAAAAAGGTTTTTTTATTGGATACAGATAACATAATTCCCGTTCACCTTAAATATCACACGAGGTTTACAGAAGTAAGTAAAACAAACAAAATGTTAAATAAAATAAAAGGTGAATAACAAAACAAGGATTCAAAATAATGAAATAACAAAACAAAAAAGTTACACAGACAAAAAGTACATCATAAAATAAAACAATTACGTATCCAAACCAATGCAGTGAAGTTACAAAAACAGAGAAATGTAATTTTATAAGATGAAATACAGAACATTGTGAACGAAGCTTTACTTTAAACAAGCTGAAAAAAATTAGAACAGTTGATTTTAACAGAATGCAGTTAAACTTTCAGGGATTTTCTTTCTTAAATTTTGAACAAAAAAGGATAAGATTACCAACACCTTGCTCACCACCAACATTGCAGTCACAAGGTTTGAAAAAGAAAAAAAGAATTTACAATAATTTTTATGTCAGTTCCACAATCAAACATTTCTAGAAATCATTTAAGATTTTATTAGTTTTAGATATTTAATAATAAGAATTACACAGAATGTAGAAGGAAGTTTAAAACTTTGTTAGTTTTGGTGCAAGGAATCAGAAGACTGAGAATGTGAGAGGAGATATACCCTACGCAAAAATCAAAACCCCGGCTCATTGCGGCCGTATCACATGTGGAAATGACATATAAGTATTATAAAAAACGCTTATCTTGATATGATTGAACAATAGCTCTCGCTACAGATACATATGAAATCCATGGACTATATATTTTCACAAGAACGAACACCTTCTAAATTCATGTGTGGAGATTTGCCCATTTTAAAACCAACATTTTCCAACGTGTTAAAAAGAATGAATTAGAGATGTTGAGATAACATGTTTTTCTCTTGGTCACCTAGATCTCCAGTATTGGCACCTTGAGAGAGAGAGAGAGAGAGAGATTTCTTTCAATGGTGATATGTGAAAGACTTCGCGTGCTTGCTTCTTTTGCCGAATTCCATTACTCAAAATGCACATTTCAAAGAAGCTTGCGTTGGTGACTCCAAATATGATTAAGAATGCGTGGAGGAAATGGACTACTGCTTAGATTGGATCTGCTTTACCAAGTGGGTCAAAAAGAGCATTTATAAGGTAAATGACCTTTATAAATGTAGACTAAAAAGAATTAAATGTATATATATAGTAACATAAAACGAAAGAAATACATGGCATAATAAAATTGATAATACAAAATTATATCACTAACAAAGCTAGAACATTTAAACCAGATTTCAAGAAACACAACTTTAAAAATGATGGAAAAGTCTATTGTAGAAGAATTAACTAAGCGTATGTATAACATGGAACAGAATTAGAACTTTAAAATGTAAGAAGCCAAAAGAGTCAATAGACTAAAATGAAGACCTGTTATGATTTCTAAAGCTGTTGCTGAATTAGGACCAGCAAAATTAGGGTTAAATATATTTTATGGATCCTACCTTCCCCTGTTCAGCAGAAATTTTATACATAACAGGAAAACATACCAATATTGAAATGTTAGGCCTAAAACCAACCACGTGTAATTTGCAACCAAAAGAAAAATAAAATAAAAATAATAGAAAATATGAAAGGAAATGAATATATATATATATATATAGCAGTAAATAATTCAAAAGAAGACTAATAAATCCAAGC
>BMAO01010939.1:0-52861 GCA_019973975.1 Trichonephila clavata
ATCCAGAGGCGGATTAAGCTAGTTGGAGGCCCCTGGCGGTAAAAGGTTTGGGGCCCCCTGGGCTGAAGTCGAAAAACTTAAATAGTGAAAAAATTCGCTGACCTTAAATTCTCAAAAAAAAAAAATTAACGGCTAAAAAAAATTTTTTATTTTAAAGAATTAAAAAAACCTTACTTAAAAGCTTAAAATTTTGCTATACAACTTTACGTCTTGATTTTTCTTGGCAAATTCATCGATTATTTTTGCAGTATCTATTTGGTCCAAAACATCTTGTTCTATATATAATATGCCATGCTGTTCAGTTTGTCTTCTCCCATACTACTTCTTAAATAATTTTTAACGCGCTTTAAAACCGAAAAAGATCTCTCACCTGATGCATTGATATCGGTATAGTTAAAAATATTTTTAAAAGTATCTCTACATTAGGGAAAGTCGAGACCATTTCTTTTGCAACTCGATAAATTTCTATTGGAGTGTTCATATCTTTGTTTTTTTTAAAAATAGCAAAAACTGATCCAATTCATCGTCAAAATTAAACGATTCAATATCGTCTTTGTAAATATCCTTTAATTTTTGTACAGCTTTCTTCTTAATTTCAGGTAACATCTCGTCAAAAAATACAAAAAAAGTGTTCTATAACATTTTCATATATTCCACTCTTCGGAATAGTTCTGCACTTGTCTATCACATCAGTATGCATAGAATGAGTTGACCAAGAAATTTTCCCTATTTTCAAATTCATGACCTTCTTTATAGTTTCACCGAAAATAATTTTCTCTTTCGCTGCCTGCAAGCTTGTCAACTTCCTTTCAAATGAGAGCCCTGATAAAGCAGTTGCTTCTTGTTCTACTTTTCCAAATTCATTCCTGAAATTTTGTATATAATTTTCTAAAGATTTCAGTAGATTAGTTCCTTTTAATAGCTCACACCCAACTGATTGTAATGCTTTGCTAGTAGCACTCACCCTCTGGAGTATGGTATCCCAAATCACGGTCATTAGGGAAGTTTCATACTTCCCCATCTATTTCAAAAGAGAAGTTGCCTCCAGTATTGTGATCTTCTCATTTGTATCACGGATTTCAGCCCGGGCCTCTTCTATGTGTGTATAACCAAGTCTTATAGCTCGTACGGCATCTGCTCTTGCTGACCATCGTGTATCTGAAACTTTTTTCACAGATATTGCATGTTTACTCCTTTCCAGATTTTTATTTAAAATTCGCCAGCGATGGGTTGACACAGAAAAAAAATTGAATAATTTCTGTACAAGCATAAAATATTTAATTGCATCGCTACAACTTTCTGCTGCTAAATTTCCTACTAAATTTAAAGAATGAATGGCTCAAGGAATATAAACTGCGCTTGAACTGTGTTCTTTAATACGTGCCTGTAGACCTGAGTACCGCCCGGACATATTAGACGCATTATCAAATGTCCCTCTGCAATTTTTAATATGCAGTCCAAATTTAGCTAAAATTTCTAAAGAATTTAAATTTTTTTCCAAACTCTCATAAAATTACATTTCATCTTTTTTCAAATTTTCTGATAGAATTATGAAATTTCTGATTTAATACACACATATTTTGTTTAATTCTTTTATTCTTTACAGAAATCATAGTTTAATTTCTAGAACAAAACGTAGCTTAGCTTCCGGATTACTTATAATCAAAATTATTAAAATATCTCAACCAAAAGTAAGCTTTCAAAAACTCTAAAGTTTTCTTTTAAAAAACTGTGGAATTTTTTGGAAAAACAACTATAATACTCTTGATTTTTGTACAGATTCCTTTTATAGTTTCTAAATATAAGTTAATAAAACAGTAACTGAATACAAATGTTTTTTACACATCTAGTTTAGTATTATTACTATACTTGTTTGTTTGTTTTTTCAAAAATCTTAATACTTTGTGACTAAACAGAACAATAAAACATTTTGAAAATAATTTGAAATTTCTAAGATAACTCAAAACTGTTTGACAAATGCCACAATATATATCACAAAAGAAATCTACAATTTTTCAACTAAATTTATATTTTTAATTACCCTTTCTCAAAATTAAACAATCTTACTACATAATTTTCACATTTCTATTTTGTTTGAAATCACTCTTATCTACTTTATAAATTGTGTTTATCATATTTTTATTTCTGTAATACATTTTGCTACCACTTTAAATAGTTTTAAACTAGGAGCAATTAAAAAATAGTACCTATATTTTTCAACATTTATTATTGTTCTGTAAAAATAAACATTTCATTAAATGATTTTTATAAGAAATTTCTGCTGTAGTTTTGGCATTGTTGCCTTTTTTAAAGATTTTAAATATATAGATGAATTGATTAACTTTATTAGAACTTTGATTAACTTTATTATTATTTAAAGAAATTATGCATTTTAAAGTAATTATACGACTTTTATGTATTTTTATAATTAGTTATACACATTTAATTATTAGATTGCATTATATATATCCTTTCAAATTGTCTGGACAAAAGATCTTAATCAAAAAAGTATCGCCAGCAAATCACACTTAAAATGGCAATAAATACAAAAAGAAAAAAATAATTTGTGCTTTTCAAATTTAATCTACAAAATAATGTTTTTTTAAAGTATATTAGAAAAATTATGTGTTTATTTCACGTTACCTCAATAAAAAGAAAGAAAAGTGTATTTTTAAGTAAACTTAATATACTTTCTTTCTTTGAAAATTCTTTAACAGTTTGAAGAATTTAATTAAATATTTAGAAATTATAGATTGGCTCATATATTACTAAACAAAATTATCGTAATACGTTAGGATACAAACAAAAAAATCAACTAAAAATATAATGTTTTTATTTCAATTCGATTTATTGTTAGGATTCTTTTAAGTATGGTAAATATTATTGGATGTACTCAAAATCTCATTAATGTTTTGTATTTAAATGAACTACTATCGCTTTTTATAACCGACTCAAGAAATTATTTTATACGAGAGGCAAATAACATTTTTTCGTTTGAATAACAATGCCAACCGAAATGTTTTAAGATTCAAGCTACGAAAACACATTTAAATATGTTAATCATCATGGAAAATATTCTAAGAAACTGATGACAGTTATTTATTTTATGTATCTAATACGAAAAATAAATAAAAATATAAAATAGTAATCAAACGCAAATGCGACAAAATATTTTTTTACTTTATTTTACGCAATGATTAAAATACCTGGCGCATTAAATCTTAAAAAATAAAAAAAGAATTGAAAATGAAAATATAGTTACCTTTTTTGTTGTTTAAACACGGTTCTCCGATTTGTCTGTAAAGCGCAGGAAGCTAAAAGAAATTAGTTGGAAAGTCAAATTGACACAAAATTCCTCAGTTTCTTCGAAAAGGGATCTTTTTCTCAGGGTCATTCTATCCCATCATCGTCCTTAAGCCTGTCATAAATCTGATCATGCTTTCCCGATCCTGCTTTTGTCCAATGTGCCAATATTCTTAACGCACCCCCCCCCCCCTTCTCCCAGAGCTCCAACGTGAACTCATTGATACTTCTTAAAATAAATAATTAACTACAGACTTGGAGGGTGACGGAAGACTTCTGGCGCTTATGGTCTTATCGTTTCACGGAACGGGTAGCAGTTATCGAGCCCTTGCTCACCATAAATTGCACATCCATCTTTTGGTTGTTACAGAAATAGAGAACCGGTATAAATAAAAATATAATATATCTCTTTCACTGCACCATCTCTGAAAAAAATTCCGACTAAGGCCAAGCCTCCTGTAGTTTCTTAGTATGACGTTTATTATAGTAATCAATCAATAGACGAAGGGTTATTGTCATTTAAAGGCAAATAACATTCTGAATGATTTTTTCCATCCTAAGTGTTATCTGTATTTCACTTCAAACGATCTTTCTGTCGATCCGCTTTGAATGAGAAGTTTTCATACATTCAAAGATCACACCACTCCTTGACTTCTCATTATTTTGAGTAATTTTACCAGCTTTTAAACTTTTCTTATTGCGTTCCCGAGATTCAGAATTCACACGGAAAACTATATCTTTTTAAGCCAGTGACATACTATTTATAAACGTAAAATAGCTGGTAAAATGTTATCAATGGTAAAAGACCATTGATAATATTTTACGACTTTTTGCTTACACATGTAGGGCCTTACTAGGAGCTTTTATTTTCGATGACGTAATATCGCCAGATGATATGTGTAAATTATATCAATGTAATGTGTATTTTTTAATGTCAGAAAGCATTTGCTTCATGTAGTAAACTAATTTTTTTAATCTATTTTCCATATGTTCGCGCCCCTCGTAGGGTTATCACGCCCCCCCCTTCGGAGGGTGATACCTACACGTTGAGCCCTTCACAGTTTGAGAAACGCTGCTCTACAGTTTTTTTCGAAAAATTACTTTCTTCTATTTTACTATTTGATTCATTCATCAATTTAGAGAAATTTCAATCTCACTTAAATATTTCGCTATTCCCGTCATGCTGACTGAAATAAAACTCATGCTAAATTTACAAAATACTTCAAACCAGTGCCGTATTACTAGTTAGGAGGAGTAGGCAATTGCCTATGGGCCCCGTGCTTTTTAGGGGCCCACAAAAGCGTGTTCTGTTTTCTATTAGAGCTCCATAAACAGACTAAGGGGCCCCGAGAACTCTACTACCAAGGGGCCTCCATGTCGTTTAATCCGACACTACTTCGATCTCTTTCCCCACATTCTCAAAATATAAACACAAATATCCAGATAACAATAAATCACGAACCTTCAAATACTAAATTATTTCGAAAGAACTAAACATTGGTAGTTGTTTATAGTCTGAGATCTGGGATCATTATTTTAATATAAGAATTCTAGGATCAACTTTTTAAAAACTTGGAACTGAAAACATATTAAAGACCAAAGTTCAGGAAAACATTTGAAAAAAAAAACGGATTTCAACCGCAATTACATGCAATATATGAGGGCAACACTAATTGTTATACGATTCAAATAGTAGGTAATCATTGGGTTTGCAATATCAGTACAAGAATTTTTTTGTTGCACGTTGAACGTATAACTGAAGTCTATCAGCTTGGGGCCCCTGCTGGTGCTCGGGGCCCCTGGCGGCCGCCAGCCGCTTAATCCGCCTCTGAGTGTAACCGCATTTTATTGCGAGAGAAAAATATATTAAAGTACATCGAGTTGTTCTGCTTTCGCGTCTTGTACTACAGTACAAGATGTACTTTGTACTGAAGATGACTTAAACATATTACACAAAAGCATGATTAAATTCCGGAATTATCTAAGAGCAATCTACCCCTTAATTGGCCGGAATTCAGAAATGAATCTCTATAAGATGCTTCTCTACACTGCCGTTCTACGTCCCATAATGACTTATGCTTGTCCTGTGTGGGGACACGCAGCACATGATAATGTTAAAATTATAGAAATAGCTCGAAACTCTTTAATTCGTAATATTGTAAAAACCAATAGATATACTAGAAATTCAGATATCTATGAAGCTATTAAAACACTACCTTTTAAAAATTACATTAAATAACTGGCCATAAAATTTTTTGACAATCTAAAAAATATTGACAATATAAATGTTCAAATTCTTAATAACTACTACCCAGAGTCAGATTATTAGACCCAGGAGAATACTCCTGGATTCTTATAATCCCCCAACAGTTAACTTAGTCACTCATCAGTGGCAAGTGAGCCTTTCTAAAATTTTTATTTTAAATTTATTAAATCTTATGGAATCCCACACAGGCTAGCTTTCTAGATCTCACTCCACCCCACTTCTATATTCCAATGCATCAGGGCAGCCAATCGAGGGCCTACTCGCCAGTGGCGTAGCTAGGTATCCAAGGGCCCTGGTGCAGAAAAAAAACGAGGGCCTGAATTTGGTTGGATTTTATCAAGTAAAAAAATGAAAATATGAATTTTAACTATACAAAGCTACAATTTTCATTTACTATCTTCTCTTTCTTGGCGTTGTCTGCGCTTAAACACACCACTGGGTTTCTTTTCTTTTTGTCCATAATTTTAGTTTTACAATTTATTCATTACAATTCGTATATGTGTTGGAGTACTTACTGACGTTATAAGGAATGATAAATGTAATCCTGCGTTACAAAACGTCGTTATGGAATCCCTAGCTATATATATTCATTCGGGAGGATTTAACGCATCCACCAGAGGGCTTAGAATTACAAAATGGTCCACCTAGATAGACAGGAAATTATATAAAAAATATGCATGAACAAGAGAATGCTTTACAATATGTGCTGAATTAGAACCCGTGACCTATAGTAAGCAACATTCCACTAGACAAAAGGGACCACTCCTGTCCGGAGGCAGTAACTGGCTTATTTCAGATACCGCCACACATTATTATTATTATTTGAAAGAAACCTCTGCAAAGAGAGGAGAGGGGACAAAATTACATCAGCGCAGATACGGCTAAGAATGCGAAACATTGAAACAGGAAAACAGCTTATGAATCATATTGTTGCTAAATATATAATATAACTAGGAAGAAGCTGCTTCTTGTGTCGGTTTTTTAAGATGTAATGATATGTATGGTAAGATTTTTCATGGAACTTGAAGTTTATTTTCCAACAAAATATTTTGAAAAATTAAAAGATTGAAAATAACAAACTTTTCAATAATATCACAAATTTGGCTTTCTTGGTGGTCAGGGTCCAAGGCCCCCCTGAGATTGAAGGTACCGGTGCACGGCACCGCCTAGCCCAGTGATAGCTACATCACTGCTACTCACGCTCCTCTCAGCCAATGGCAACCAGGGCTCTCATCCAACATCAGGACTTTTCCCGCCAACTTCGGATGCATCCAAAGCAGCTCCCCTGACCACTCTTCCTTGCCACAACCTCTCAACCAATCAGGAGAGACTCATCATAGCCCCTCAACATCAGGCCACATTCAACTCTTCCGATATGGGATGGAGGAACGCTTCGCGTTCCGTTTCCCAGAGACCTTCAGCGTCATGCAGATATAACTGCTTATGACCATATTATATACTATTCTATTGAAAAGAAAGTGATTTAGGGAAGTTTTAAAATTTTAAAATAAGTTAATAGCTAACCGAAGACTATTTCAGATAAACCTCGTATTCTTAGTCGAGTAAAGAGACGTGTATGCCATCCGAGAAGGTACCTCATTCTCCTGGCTTCCACATTCACCTTGAAGAATGGTCCCATACGTATGCTCGTTTAATGCACATGGACCCTCACTATAAGGGACGTCTCATGACTTCTCGAGGCCCTGGCACAGGGGACGACTTAAGGTATGAGTCAACTCGGCCCAGGACCTCATATTGGGGGGGGGGGGCTCATTTTGTTCTCAATTCTAACTTAATAAGATCATGATTCAGATAATTTTAATGTGGTTAAATATATTCTCCGAAAAACAGGGGAATTTCAAACTGCATGTCAACTGGCAAAAAAGTGCCAAGATTGTTATTATATTCTAGGACCACTGTTCAAGTCTGGCCTAGACCTTTTTTCATATACAATCATTCAACTCATATAGTCGAAATGCGGTTATCAATCGAGTTGGTTTGCGACTAGGTTGAGTAAATATTCAAGTAGGCTGCTAATTTCAAGTAGAACTGCTAGAGCAGGCCCTGACTTCCCAGCTACATAGTT
Organism: Trichonephila clavata; assembly: GCA_019973975.1. NCBI lineage: Eukaryota > Metazoa > Arthropoda > Arachnida > Araneae > Nephilidae > Trichonephila > Trichonephila clavata. Next base: position 7,656 of record BMAO01010939.1, read on the forward strand.
CCGTATAATGACTTTCAAGGAAATTGAGTTAATTTTTGCGAGTAAATATTTTTATCTATGTTCATCGGTGTTATTAAAATGCAAATGAAAAATATCAAATTAATGTCTCCTGCTATAAAATATCGAAAACATTAGAGATTCAATTTTCAGGAGGAATGCAATTTAACTGCATCACCCTGTTACAATACACATTCAAAATTTTAATGCTTAAAATGAGGAATCATAAGGACATTTATATCTACTGCAGGAATGGAAAAAATTGCGTTTTTACAAGTTTCTAGCAAGCTACATTTTCATTTGACAAGATATAGTATAGGGCAAAGTAATGTTTATAATATCAAACTAGTTTAAAAACTTAACAGTAATTTTCAGTTATAAAAAGTAAAGCACGATTACGAGTTATAATAATTTTATTTAAACAGAATATTAATTTTTGAATAACATTTCCTTACAATACATAATATATTTAACAGAACTGTATGACATAAAGCACGTAAGTGTTAAATTAAAATGCAATGCACTATAAATATTTTCTTCAAAATGTTCACTTACTATTATTTTTTTACTTCAGTAAACATAGAATAAGAGTTATATTGCCTTTGCAAATAGTTAATTTGCAGTACGTGCCAGCGAAACAAGTAACGAAACATATTTTAAACCAAAATTAACTAAGTATTTCAGACTAAAAGCAACCAACGAAATCGCGAACCAAAACGCCATCTTGTTCAAGTTTATTACTGCTGGCTCTTCACATCCAACTGTTTCTTTCATGAAGTATCCACGGAATAGAACCATTTTCTGTACGTTGAAAATTCCAATTTCAAGATCTGAAATAAATTTTTCAAAGTAAATAAAGAAGCGTAGCTCAATTGGTTGAGCTTAATGTTAAAGAGTATGACCAGAATTCGGAATTTTTTTAAATATAAAAACAGAAACGTTACGTTCCCGTTTCATTATCCTATTGAGAATGGCATATTTTAACATTGCATTACATAAAAAGTATAAACTCTAATAAATTTAATAACTTTTCCCTTTGTGTGCTAAAATGGAAAACTAAGTATTCAGGGAATATTCTGGAAATTTCAAATCTCAAATATATGCATTACAAGACTGCACAATTTCATAAAGGAAGCGAGAGTCATTAATGTCGCATAAAAAGACGCAAGAGGGCTATTGGTGACAATCTTGTCACCAATGAACCATGGTCATGTGATGAGGACATCTGAGCTGGCATCCCATCAACTTCCACACTACACCAACGGGCAGACGTTTCAGCCTCGATAGATTTAAAGTACAGTAGACCCATTTTTATGGCGGGATCTTCAGCGGCACTTGGCTTGAACTCATACCACACTAGTCCATGACCTTGACCACTAGGCTACCGTGACCACAAATTTTTATGAAAATTGACTTTTTTCTGAAAATGTGCTCTGTTTAGGTCAAGCTCTCGTACATTTGGCGATGACGGCCTTATACAAAGCAGTGCTTCATTTGACCTTTTTACCACAATTTAATTGAGATTTACTGTACTGGGCCAATGTGCTTAAGATTTTGAATTACTTTCGAAATGATTTAAAACTAAATTACCTACAGTTCATATGATAATAGATAAATCTGACCGAATATGGAGGGAGTGAGTGAGTGAATATTAACGTCGCACTGTTTAGCTACACCAGGGCTTTGGGCGACGGACAGCGTAATTTTGAACCATGGTCAAGTGACGCGGACGACACCAGAGCTGGCATCTCCCTCTCCTAACTACCACACCAACGAAAGAACATTTGAGCTCTCGACAGATTTAACGTGCATCCCTCCCCTACACGGCGGGTCTTTAGTGGTACTGGGATCGAACTCATGACACGCTAGCCATGATCCGATGCCTAGACCACTTGTCTACCGCGACCACCCGAATATAGAGGGAATTCATATGAAATACTAGACTTTACGAATTTAATTCTAAGCCTAACTGTTTATGTCATTAAACTGGTGTGAAATAGTTAAATATCACAGCCATATTTATTCTAAAAATAGCCAAGAACAGACCACAATGTTGGCTCGGAGGCTACATTGTGGAAACGGAGGTTACCGGAGTACTACACTTTTTTTAAAAATGATTGTGTTCATTAGTTAACTTTGCATCTTAGGAAAAGTACATTGTAACAAAAATTAATAAATATAAGTTAAACAAAGCAGTGATAGTTTTTATTCAGTTTACATCAGCGTTTCTCAAACTGTGGTGGTGGGGGGCGTCCCCTGGGGTAGGGCTTGATAACCCTACGTGGGGGGGGGTATGTCTAAAAGTCGAAAATAAAAAAGATTTTAAAAAATTGGTAATTTACTGAAAGGAAAGGAAACAATACATTCCGACAAAAATAAAATACACATTTACACTGATATAACATACTTATAAATGTATTAGTACGGCTCAATGTAGTATTGATAAATTACTTATTAAAGGAGCCGTGGGTAGCCTAGTGGTTAGAGTATCGGACTCCAGACCCGAGGGCCTGCGTTCGATGCCCGATACCGCTAAATACCACCGAGTATAGACGGAGTACGTGCTCGTTAAATCTGTGGGTCCGAAAGTCTTGTGGGCGGTCGCAGCAGAAACCACGAGTGCAGGGGGATGGAGAATATTTCCCTCCCCTTTAGTTCCATGCCAAAATTGTGGAGGTGGAGATAGGGTGTCGCCATCTATCGTTCAGAAGTCCAACCTGTCTCACAGGCAATAGCAACTTTCTTTCCTTCCCTGCGGGAAGGGCACGACAACAAGAACAACAACTTATTAAATAAGTTAAGAACAAGTTTAATAATTTCTAGCGATTCCCATCCATGGGTTTGTCATGTACAAAATTTAATACTTATCTTGATAATTTGTATACGGTTTGTAATTAAAGTTGTATTGTAGCTTTAGCGTCAACATACATTATTGCATTCAATATATTGTAATTGTATAAAGGGAGGGGACGATGAAAATTATGATTGAAAATTGTGTCACGAATGTTTAAATCTTGAAAAGAACCGTTTACATACTGTGCTAATTTCATACATATAGCTGCAGTCGCATTAAATTTTAGAATCAGTTTAATGAGACAACCCAGTGCCCTTTCTCACTTTTCTACAATTTTTTTAAACTCAGGGATGAGACATCTATTTGAAATTCTTCCTTTTGCGAGTGAATTTTAATCAACTTGCATCTATATAAATTCTTGCTGATTTTCATTCAAGAAAACGTTGCTCACAAATATACGTCGAGCCAAATATGAAGAACATTTACTCTACATGGTTTTTTGACTATCTTGACGAACTCTTAGCGGGCCCCAAGTGGCATACCTGCCGACCTCAGGGAAAGAACATACAAATACCTTTATACAGATCTGGTTTAATTCTATACGAAATTGAGACGAAGAAAAAGTGTTTTGATAAAAATGCCTTCAATTGGCAAAATTTACTGGTGACAAATAAATCTCTTCAGTTCGCTAAAATAACGGATGACTGAAAAATATCAAAACTATTACCTCGCCATAGTATACAACTTCCAAACTATGCTAATGCATCTTTTTAACTAACATCTTATGGTTTCTCAAGGAATATTGCTGCCAATTTTCTTAATTAGCATTAACACATAAGTTCATTTTTTTACTAAATTTTATGAAGTACAGAGCATTTATCAATTTACTTGGTAATATAGTATTAATCACAAGTCAAGACTCGACTCTGGATAATGTAGAAAAATACAATGCGAGAACTTTTCAGCACAGTGGTGCACAAAAAGAGGGGGGTCCTCGATTCAGGTCCCCCTCTCAAACACATTTTTTTCCCGATTGATTATAATCTTATGTATATAGTACGTAAAACTTAAATAAGTATTTAATAATTAATTTTATTAATGCTAATTATTTATTCAATATTTTTTACTGTTTTTTGTTCCCGAAAATCGACAAAATCCAAAGAATATGTTGGACGGCGTATTGAAGTATAATACGACCCTCCCCCCTTAAAAAATTCCTGTGTGTGGCACTGATCTGGCACACAATTGCATCTCACGCATAGCTTTTATTTATTAAAATTGACTGAACCATTTTTTTAGATAAGTTTAGTGTGTTTGGTTAAGCTGCTAATATGTTTGATAAGATTTTATTAAAAATAAACCATTTCAAATAATTTTGTTACTTGAGGTATAACATGAAATATTCTAGATTTTAGTGAAAAGATTCTTAGGAAGTCATTCTTGCACACATGCTTCGTTTCTATTTTTTTTTTTTTGTGTGTGAATAATTTGCAATATAATATAGAAAAAAAAAGGAAATATAAAGTAACGCTAATTCTAGACGCTGCTAAGACTAAGATAAACCTTTTTTTTTCAGACAACTCAAATGGCAGGTAGATTAAATAGATTTCAGACAAAAATGACCAACTATTTAATAAGATCCATTATGTTTTACTCCATTTCGGGTTCTACTTTGAAATTTCACTGATATCTTTATTTTCTTCAAATAAAGCTTTCAACATACTTAAAATTAGATTGTAATATATTCTACATTCGAGGCAAAATGTCGTATGTGAGCGGAACTCGTACACTATTGCATAATTTACTCCATAGATGTCTGTTAGAGCACATCACATGATGCACATTTTGTCGAAATCTACCAACCACTAACCAATAAGATAAGTTGTTTATTAATCCAGTGCTTCTCAAACTTTCAATGTTTGCGCGACCCAATATTGAATCACAATTTTCATCGCATGTACAATAAAAACTTATTTAATTCAATAATACTTTGAAGCTAAAGATACAACACGACTTCAACCTCTTAAGAGCCCCCCCCCCCAGCATATATAAACGTATCATTCACTCAAAGCGTTAATTACCCCTGTCGTATATATACATCTTTCCGAAGTATGATCTTTTCCGAGCACAGCTATCCATAAAACTATTCCGAAGTCTTTGAAATGCAATAAAATGACCTTGACAGTGTGTTTGCAAAGGATTTACTAATTTCAGCGGACTTTTATTTATCCCTCCCCGTAATACATCACATACGTGTTGAGAGATTTATAAAACGTACAAATTATCAAGATAAATGTTAATTTTTGTGTATAATTTAAAATATGTCAAGCCCTTGGGGTCAAAGGTAATTATTGTTACATAAATTGTGAAACACATCGCATGCAGCACTGATGTATTTATAAGTTTATTATAACAGAGAAATGTGTATTTTACTTTTTATTATGTCAGAATGTATTCCATTTGTTTACTTTCAGTAAATTCATAATTTTTTAAATAATCTTTTGTTTAAGACTTTTCAACATGCTCGCGCCCCCCTCGTTGAGTTATGCCCCCCTAGAGGTGCGCGCCCCACAGTTTGAGAAACGCTATATTATTCAAATTTTTCACTCTCAGCAAATACGCAGTCTTTCAGGATAAATGATTTATCTATTACCTTACTCTATTTTATTTTAATTTCCTAGTGCTATTTCAAAAAGCTTTGTAACCTTGTAGATAGGAATGCCAGGCGTACGCGTTAAAAAAAAAAAGGGTTCTGTTCTATATTAAGACAGTTCTAGTTACATCACACGATTAAGAAAAAACTTAGGCAGAATTTGAGTAATTATAAATTTCCTCCAATTGCAAGCCGAGAGATTAGATCCTAGAGGAAAAACTTTGCATTGATAATGAGGTATTTTGTTCTTCGAAAGTTTTTTTATCTCCAGTTCTATTAATGACAAACCTTATTCAATCTAATATATAGCTGCCTATTCGCTAAGCATATAATATTTTGATGAACATTTTAATAATAGCTTAAAATTACATTTAAGTATAGCAGCAAATGAACTTATCTATTATATTAACATTTATTATTTTTTGAAAAAGATTTTAAAATTTTCAAGCAGTTACAAAGCAAAGATAAAGAATGTTTTTAATTACCTTAATAGTCCAAAACAAGTCTCAAAATGGTGTTTATTCTCACCCTTCAAATGTGAACTGTACAAATATTTATCTCCTCTACGGGTTTTTTTGTGGGATATGGAGCAACAGCTATTATCCCCTTTATCTTACAGTTACTATTTTTGTGGGATGTGGAGCGACAAAGGCTATTACCACCCCTTTATCTTCTCTCGTATTTAATACTTAGCAAACACTCTCTTCACTTCGATTATGGATTTAGTTGTCAGACTTGTGGCCACGGTAACCGAGTCATCTTGGTTCTTGACTCTTGACCAGTATTCTTGGTGGCCATGGAAGCCAAGTGGTCAAGGCATCGGATCATGGCAGGCTTGTCATGAGTTCGAGCCCAGTATCACTAAAGACCCACCGTGTAGGGAAACGATGCACTCTGTCGAGAGCTCAAACGTTCTTCCGTTGGTGTGGTGTGGTAGTTAGGAGAAGGGGTGCCAGCTCAAGTGTCGTTCTCGTCACTTGACATTGTTTAAAAATTACGAGGTCCATCGCAAAAGCCTTCATATAGCTGAGCAGTGCGACGTTAATATTCACTCACTCTCTCACTGACCGGTATTTCTTTTACCGGTATCTGTCGAGGCTGAAAGACCTCAAGTTGTAGTGTATAAGCTTGTAGAGTGTAGTACCGTTTCAGGAGTCATTTTCGAGAGCATAATTAATAATTACGAGGTTTAATTATATTAAAATTTATGAGGTTCTTCGCCAATAGTCTGCATATTTGTTCCAAGGGGTGAGTGAGTGTTTATTAAAGTCGCACTAAAACAACACGAACCCCATTGGCAACGAACTTTTAAAAAAAAGCCTCGGTCAAGTGACGAGTATGACACCTAAGTAGGCACCCAACTTTCCTTATTTCCTTTGAGCCCCGACAGGTTTAACGTGAATCAGCTACTCTACGCGGGGTGTCTTTTGTTGCATCAGTACTTGTACCCGCGAATCGACAACGTCAGCCACGAGAACGTGGCCATGGCCATTTAGCAACAAGAGAAATATCAGTCAATTAATCTGTGAATCGGCTTCAAAGTACAAGCAATAGGATGACTGTGGGCGATATAAATGATTTAAATATTGAGTGACTCTAAATTAAAAACTGGTGTAAAATCAACTCAATTTTCTAAAAATTATAAAGTGCCTGTTAAGAATTTAAAACTCTTTAAGAAATGTATGGTGTTTCAAATTCCATATCAAATTGGATTCAGTACGAAACTCCTTAGTATTCAGTGAAAACATTACCTAAGGAGAAGGGAAGGACGCAAGTTTTGCTCGCGTTATCCAAGATTTACTTGAAGATGCTGATAGGTTAAGAGTTATTTGAATGAGAAGTTAGTATTATGCTGGTAAATCTTAATTTGATGTGATTTAAATTCAATTTGCATCGCACTGTAAAGAAACATGGGTGCTATTCACGAAAACATTGTAATTTTGATCCTCGATCATGTGTCGAGAACGGCACCTAGGCTGGTATCCCCTCTCTAATCTTGAACACCACTCCAACATGAGGATTTTGAGTCCCGAGAGATTTAACGTGCATCCACCTCTCTACACAATTTTCATCAGTGGCACAAGGATGTGAACCCGCGTCTCGGAAACATCCTCTCCGAGTTAGTTACCATGACTATTCGGCAATCGCAGACAATATTTCTGCCTTTTAAGGCTGATTAAATCAATAACGAATGCTGAGTTGTTTACTCATACACAGACTAACCCCTTGTTCATGAAAACAGGAATTCAAAATATTAAAAAAAAATGTAAAATAAAATATTAAGAGGATGAAACAATAACAAAGTAAATAAAAATAAAGGAATTGCATTAAATTAATTTTGAGAAATATACAATTATAAATAATTAAATTCGAACTTCAAAATAATAGAGCAGTGCGGGGTAGAACTTCACTTAGTGAGGATAAAAAATTCGTTTTTGAATATTACTCGCGAAACACTTGTTTTGCGAAAAAGATTTTACCGTATAAATTAATGTACAGTACAATAAATCGTTTATCCGGGGGAAAAAGAAGAGAAAATGGAGAATGAATATAAAATTCCTCTTTTTTTGCACCGAGGAATAATAATTTGGAATGTAAGTTCGATTTGTGCTGGAAACAAACAGCTAAAAAAATGGAGACAATTAGATTATTTACTTTACAGATCTAACTCTTTTTACTAGAAAATCCTCAAAATACATTTGTTTTTGCCAATGTTTCAAAATTTGACGAAAGTGCGGCACTGAAGCCGTTGCCTTATAAACACATCCTCAAATCACCAAGTGGTTTTCGCGTAATCTTTGTTTACTTTGTTGGTTCATTCCCCCCTTGTTTTCCCCTTTCAGTTTCAGACCGTTTCGTGGATTCCCTGCTGGAAATTCCAAGAATTCTTTCCCTCTCCCACTGTTTGCCTACTGTCATACGCCTTTTGTTTATGTCATTAGCCCGATGGCCTTTGTATTCTAAGGACTTTCAAAAATGTCGTTGTGGTGTTCGAATTCCTTCCACCCCAATCTTTTATACTAATGTAGCCTACTATGCTTGATCTGAATTATTTATTTCATTACGAAAAAGATACTTTACACCGTTATATATTCGCCAAAGATCTATAATTATTTTGCGTGTAACTTTGCTCGTTAAAGAGGTCATTTTTTTATAACTTGTTTTACTCACCTAGTAAGGTTCTATTGTATGTCGAACAACAATAAAGCAACATTCCTATTAACATTAAAATATTGCTCAAAATTATATTAAAGCAAGTGAAAACGATAAGAAGTACAATTTTAATGTTTAAATAATACTTAAAATAAATATTTAAAATAACAAACAGTAATAAAATATCATTAAAAATAGTGTTAATGTTTAGTAAGAATGATAATAAAATATATGCATGGTATTAAAGCAGCATTAAAATATTATTAAAGAAATTCTTCGGAACAATACTAAAAAAGGAGATAACAGTAAGAAATTTTGAAAAGTAGTTTTAAAAGTAATATTGGAAATGTGGATTATTTTGAGCATTATATGAACAAAAAACCAAATATTTTTTCATCCACCTTTTAAAAGATTATGAACAAAAAACAGAACACCTTATAGCAATAATTCCAAAATATTTATAGTTGTTTAGTAGAAAACACTCATGATATACCAAAATTTTACGTGAAACATATTTTTAAAAAGTGCAATGGACTGTTTAAAAATAATTTCTTCTAACAAGTAAAAAATCCCTTCAAAATTATACTCTAATATTCAAAAGAAACCAGTCTCTCTGAATTTAGAACTTCCGTGAAGGATTAAGCAAGTGAAGTTAAATCAACAGCTAGTTCGAATCATATATATGATTCACAAACTAATTATTCCACCACTGATATTTCAATGAAGGAAATACCGCACTCAAAATTTCGGTACTGATTATCATATACCTTCTAAATGTATTCTTATATCCGTTTCCTTCAAGGGAAGTCGTATATGCATTAATTCTTCCGAATAACCCCAGAAACTACAAAGCAATAATCATAAATAGATTAGTATGAGATCCAAGGAGATGCTAATGCCTTCATTATCGTAGGCGTTTTCCAAATCGAGGTTGACATTCGGAAATTCTGTTATCTTTCAGGGAAAGAATTGATCTTGGAAACGATATGCAAATAGAGTGACGTCTAAACGGCACATAGTCAGAAAGCACGGTTTTAAAACTGCAATGTGAAACCATTTGCATTTACTTCATTTTTGGCCACTGGAGAATTTCTTGAAAAGATTGCACGTTTCTCTCATCTGTGCTCCCGCTTTATAAGACTATAAAGGGATCTTAAACTAGCTAAGCTGCAAGATGTTTTCCATTACAAAGGTAGTAAGTTTTTACTGTTTCTATGTACGGCCTTAGACTGGAGAAATTCTGTTCATAGGGAAAGCAGCATGATGCTTTGGGTTTCATCTACATTCGATATTCTAAAAATATAAATGTGTTTAGATGGTTAAGAAGCAAGCGAAGTGAAATTCTGAAACATAAATTAAATATATATTTAATTTAGTAGCAAGTATAATTCACCCCAAAAAGTATTTATTCATTATATTAATACTTTTATATCTTCCGATATTTCATCCTGAACAATTTTTACAATGGATGGAATTAGTGAAACATCAACATATATATTAATATGCAACATGTATTAATTTATTGTAAAAATCATAAAACAGTAAATTTGAAAAAGAATAAAAATAATATTAAATTAAAGTTTTGAAATTCTAATATTTCCGTAATACACAAATTTTATCGAACTAAAAAATCCCAAATAACTATATGTCTTTCTATATAAAAAAAGTTTTTCGTGATGATGCAATAAATTTATTTATTTATCACACACACGAGAGCAATATTAAAAAGGCAGTAAGTCCTGTTCAATATTAAGGTTACAAATTCTACTAATAAATGTAAATTATCGTTTTATAATTTGAGCAATAAGTACGAACAGTTGTATAATTTGAACAATGGGGGTTGGGGTCCACCTTTAAGGGGACGAGGGTACCCTCTCCCCCCCCCTGGTATATATTGAAATAAATTTCGATTACAACAAATATGTTTTATGAAATAGTCTAATTATACAATAAATGGGAGGCTTAGAAGAAACTGTATAACCAATGGAAAATGATATGACTTATTTAAATTTATGCGTAATAGATACTAATATAATAATGTTAAACTAAATATAACTTTTTTTTTAGAAAAACACAGAAAAAAATACATTAGACTTTTTTGCTAAGAATAACATTGTATTTAAGATTTAATTGATCTGATACAAAAACGAAATTTTTTTTAAAGAATATGAATATACAGACAGATTTATAATTGAATAAAACTTATTTTAAATGCATAAAATATTCTTATATAATTTTCTTTGGGGTTCTTTTGTTACAAAAGAAAAAAAATTCATGAGTAAAAAACGATTGAAGCAACTTTTCATTTGTGAATAATAAAATAGTGTAGATATAAAAGAAATATTATAAAATTAATGTGTCAAATTTTGGACAGAAAAAATTTAAATAAATATGTGTTATGTTAACTAAATCTAAAAGAATTGTAGTAACTAGTGAGGATCAAAATTATACATAAGACAAAATACATTACTGATCTAAGATATAAAAAAATGATGTTATGAATACTTATTTTAAAAACAGTTCTAGAAACAAAACTGCGAAAGAAATATATGAAAAAATTTGAAATTAATCTTAGGGTTATTTCACATTTTATATGGCCCATCTTTGTAATAGAAAAAAAAGACACCTTTTAATGAACATTTTTATTGACTGATTGTGAAGTCAATAAAAATGATTAAATTTAATTTTTTTCTGCAATATCATAATTATTTTAAACAGAAGATTTTTTTTATTTGTTTGGGTTTTTGAAAAAATGTTATATGCTATAAACACTTGACATGTTTCAAAGCAATGAAAATCCAGACACATATTAAGTGAAATATTTTCTTACTAATTTTATTTTACAATTATTTTTAAAATATTAATTGGTGTAGTCTACACATACACTTTTAAAATTCGTAGGTAAACAAACTATTTATCTCAGTAAGGCTATCTTCTCAACAAACGCTGAACGCAGAAAGGCACTGAAGGTAGCAAAAGATGAGAATGATATGAGGAAGCTATTTTGATCATTTATGTTTCAATATTGCAATTTGTTGATAACCAGAAAATGCACGATTAGTTTGCTCTTGTATACTTGTACTAATACGCCGAAGAATCAGACGAGAAATATTTTCGGCACTTTCATTGTTTTTAAAAATGCAATATCCCCCCCCCCCCATCAAAATCAGACGAAAAATATTTCTTGAATCATAAAGATCGCTCATTTCGCCTCGATACGGTGTAATTTTTTCTTCAAAAGATCGATATTTTGCTTTTATTACAATTTTTTTTCTAAAATGAATCAATTTTGACACGTTTTTATGAAAAGTATTTTTCAATCGCTTTGTATCATTTTCTAATTATTTTGATGAAACGAGTTTCCGTGCTATAAAAGATCATACTTTTCTCTTTCAGAATATGGGATTTAAGAAACCAAATACCAAACACTTATTTAAAATTATTTTTCTAAAAAATGCTACAAATTATAACTAAAAATTTAATAGCTTCACCATTTTTAAAATAATCACACGCATTTTTTTTTTCCATTTGTCAAACGTGGTTATTCTTGTTTTATCCAAAGTTTGAAAAAACTGCTTAAAAATTACGAACTTTAAAAAAGTGTTTGTGTCTTTCGTGTCTGATACCTTTTTTTATTTAAAAAAAAAATCATTTATGCAATGCTTTTTTTTTTGCTTAAAAATTATTGCGGTAAGAATTTTTTAAATCATTATTAAATTATAATAGATTGGCATTAATAAAATAAAAAAAACTAAAACAGTAATGTTTTTTATTATTTTTTACTAAATGAATTATTATAGATTAAAATCGTACTCTGTTTTCTTCTGGATAAAACCAACCGATTTCTTGACACTTTTATGCTAGCAGTATCTAACGGTTGATTCGTGAACAAAAATTGCAGATCTATTTTACTTTTTTTGATTCTAAGAAAGTATTTATTGTTAAAATAATGGATATGCTTGGTTTTTGTAATAATTACACAATAAGTGCTTTCTTTTTTGTTTTAAATTAATGTTTCATTAACTAAAGCAGTATTGTTTGGTGAATCATTTGAAAATAGAACTTTGGAGAAAGATCTTATTCCTAGGGAAAAAGAGGAAAATGTTTCACACTCGAAAATGTTTGTGCTGCGAAGGGCTAAATGGGAAGAAACCTGTCTGGCAAGGAAAATAAGAGGACCACAAAGAAATTTTTTTACAGAGTTATAGAAATCACTAACTTTGACTTCGCAAACACATAGAAGGTCTGGCGTCGAGAGGGAAATGGCAAATTCCCATGGGAATAAAAGTTATACACTCGGCGAAAGTCCGTGCAATGTAGGGATAAGAGGAGGAGAAAGGAACCCGTTCAACTGTGTAAAGAACTCGAAGAAATTTCGAAAAAGGGAATTTTAATGGCATATTAATATAGAAATCACACCTACCTTTGGAAGTGCTGATATTGAGAGGGGAAGGGGAAAGAGTTGAGTTATACAGAGTCAAGAAAGCCCGTGCAACGCCGGGACATACAGCTAGTATTAATTAATATGTATATATAAGCAAAGTTTCAAAATTATAAAATAAATATATATTTTTTTACATTAGCTGTTTATGATATATATATATATATTATATATATATATATAGCTCTTCTACTGCTTTAAGTTTAAGCATTTATAGTTTTATGAGTGAAATTTTTATATTTTGTGCAAATGTATCACGTGAAGCAATTACTTATACACATATACAAAAGTAAAATATGAGCAGCTCTTACACACACATGTATATGCTGAAGTGACATTACATCAGGACCATTACTCAGAATAGTGAGCTTACCTGCATACATTACCTCATCGCAAGATACTGAATTGTATAAGGCTTCCATGAACTGTTTTTTAACACGTAGTGACATAATAGGAAAAGCGGCTGATTTATCAGGTTCCGATAAACATCAAATCATTTTTGCCCAGCACTTGGAAATATCGATTTTATAAATGGCACGTTTGTTGTGTTTCTGACATGTATTTACTGAGAAAGTAGTGTATGAATAGTGAAACGTCGGAGAAAACGCTTTGTGTAGGTGATGGCGAATTGATTTTGGAGGAGAGTAGATGATGTTATGCATTGTTTTCTATGACCGAAGAGCTGAAACGGTGGATTTCAGCAGTAGTTACGACGGTATTTGTCCAGATGATACGTCTCATCATGCAGTGCAGCGTAAACTACTTCATATGGTCCTACATAATCGGTGTCGAACCACATCATTACAGACACCAAGATTATGTGTCATAAGAGGCAAATTATCAGGCAGTAGTTCAAGGAACATTCTTGTGAATTTCAAATCATGTCTTGGCCTTCGAAATACCCTGACAGGAATCCAATTGAACATGTTTGGTTCTACCCGGAAAATTGAATTCACGTTGCTATGTTACTATCTCACAATGTGAGAGAAATGAGGACCAGTCAGTGTGGCACCAGATAACTCAGACTGCTTATCAGCAACTAATCGAGTTAATGACTCGCCGGGTATTGGCGGATTTGGAAGAGAAAGTGTGACTTAATTGGTATTAAATAAGGGGTCATAATGTAATCGTTCTCAATATATGTATATATAATCAAAATATAATTTCCAGTTACAGTTTTATTTAAGAAAGGCATTTATACCTATCATACTCAGAAGTAAATGAATGATACTTTTCCACTTTTTTAGTTTCCATCAAATCATGTTATCTGGTTCGCATTCATTTAGAAAATGCCCCCATAGGATACTTCTTCCTATTTTTTTAAATGCTTTATAACCTTAGATTTTAAGCGACAATATCAATGATCATCGAACTAAATGTCTAATTTCAAAGGAAAATATTTATAAAATAGAAAAACAGTTCATTCATAGACATATCACACACACACACACACATACATATGCGTCTGAATGTAAAGTTCCTTTCATCATATGGCATGCCACATTTAAAAAGTTAAGTATAGAACATGATTTTATTACATTTTTTTTATATGATTTAAATTTATGAGTTTCAAAATAGTATTGGCATTTCTTTCAAATCATGATGATGATGATACAACCATGCATTTTAACTTGCAAGTTGTAAAAGTGAATATGGGAAATGCATGTATAGGTTTTATATTTTTCTTAAAAGAAGATCAGTTGTGACTTCTGTTTGATTCTTAAGAAGCTAACGGATAATGCATTGTTTTCCTTCCTTTTATGGTAATAGTTTGTTGACTAAATTCTACATTTCATTAAGACGCAATCTTATTTTTAGATGAGTAGTGTGAACCATTTTTAACTCGCAACCGATTAATACTGAATTTTAAATAAGCCTTTATACGTGTACTATTTCATGTGGAGGCGCTATTTCTGTAAATTTTATCATCGGCATTGATCAGTTATAAAATTTTTTCTTATGAAAATTGTAACGTTTTAATTCTTTTTGGCAATACTTTTATTATTTTTTTTGAATTATATTATGAATTATATGAGCTTATATTTAATGGGATTGCATGTTTTAAGCAAAACCATTATTAAAAAATAATTATCCCATGAATAACTTAAAGCCTACTTATTAACTTATCAACGTTTTCAAGGTTAATAGTTTTTTTTTTTTCCTTCTCATTTTCTTATATCAGGGTATTCATTCGCTGTATTATATTTTACAATGGAAAGTATTTTCTTTGGAGAGATGTATTCACATATCAACCACAATATTATTATTCCCTCACTCTTAATTTTTTTTCTCATTGCAGTAATCAAGCTTTGTGTTGTAACAAGCCTATTAGCTAGGCATTTTTTATCGACAATGAAAAGATCTTTTTACCCATTTTAATATTTAGGTCCTTGTACTAAATATAATAAACTAGGGATAGCCATTATAAGACTTTTAATTATGTAAAATAAAAATAAAAAATTTCTTTTTCATTCACTTTTTAATATATGCCATTGTCGTATTAACAATCACTAACTGCAAATAAGGCTACAGCTTTTAAATTACTGGTAATTAACCAGATTTCTTTTTTTCCTTTTCAACTTTTATTATTAATGTCTTTACCATAGAACAAAGGTTCCCAAACATTTTTGTCTCACAGACCCCTTGCCATGTTTTTCGGTTTGGGGTCGACCCCTGCTTAATTAATATTAAATTTCTGCAAATTTATCAACTTAAACGTCTTTTTGACAACTAGTACTACTACTACTTTAAAAAAAGTGAATTTCTAACTAATAAGGTATAGTGTTTAAAATTTAAAAAGTACATGTTAATTAATTAAATTAAAAATTAATTAATTTATAAAATAACTGTTAAATAAAATAACCAAACAACAGACAAATGATTTTAATGAATCAGGATGAATCAGAAAATGAATGAATATAGCGTACAATCAGTGTCGGTTTATACATTGGGCGCTTGGGGTGGGCCCCCATAGGCCCGGAGGGGGAGGGGCAGAAGGGCCCAGATGAGCTTGAATTAACCAGATTTTTTGGATATAAATTTTGATCCTCGAGTGCCAAGGGGGCCTGTAGATGTTCTGTGCCCAAGGCCCGAAATGAGCTTAAAGCAGCAGGTGTAAAATAAAAATTTTTCAACGTTTGGTATCAATCTTGATAGGTTTAACTTAAATCTCTTCTGTTAGCAGTGTCCAGTATTTTTCTTTCTTTTTTTGTTTTGTTTTGTTTTGGAGATTGTCAGCCACGCTGAAACTCCTTCTCATTAGGAAAAGAACACACACAATTAAAAACTTCCACACGATATTCCATAATTCGGGACAAATAACAGGAAAGCCGAAAGTCACTTTTTAAAGCCGAATTTGCTGTGTGTGTGTGACATCAGTTTCCAAACTTCTCCACTTATAAGATCTTCATTAGTGCGATCAGTTTCTATTGTAATGTGACTTTTTTTTCAATTTGACTATATAAATTCATTGCCTACTGTGGTATTGCCATATTCAAAGCATTCTCAAACCTGGTTTCAAAATCTGAATAAAAGACAGTTATATGTTGAAAGAAGGTTCAAAGACAGATTGACAGGCTTCCTGACAGATTATCTGTGACAATGATAAAATTCGGGACCTCCAGTATTCTTCTTCTTTAGTTTAACTCTGGATAAAATCGCTGAAATGGTTCTTGTTTTAAAAAAATTTATGCTGTCACCTTGTAAGTGCAAATTTACCTCATTAAATTTAATAAATAAATCTTTTAAATAAGTAATATTTTTTGTTTTCACACTTGATTATTAAAATTTCTTTTAAAATTAATTCGCGATCAAGTTTAATGAGAGCAACTATAACAGACTCCCATTTACACCTTATGAACCCTCCAAATTATTTTTTTTCTGACGTGGACCCCTTGCAGGTGGTCATAGACCCCTTTGGGAATCACTGTTTTAAGAGGTAACAGATTATCTTGGCCACCACATCAAGCAGAAATTTTCTTTTTTCCCCGCTTTCTTCCTGATGTCTTTTTATTAAAGGTCTCGTTCTAAATTTATCATTTACAGATTAAGCAGAATTATTTCCCCTTTCTTTTTATATGTATAATATTTGTTTTATTCAGTTAAAAAGATCGCGTAGTAAAAAAGATTACATGTTATGTATCTATTGCAATATAAGTAAATTTTTCATGTTTCAGTTCGAGCATTTCATCAAAGATAACATTTCAACGGCAATGCATTCCATTTTGTTACATATTTTAACTAAGAGGTTGACCGAAAATGGCGACCAATGATAGAAGTTCAGCCTAATGGACATTTGGAAATATCTCCAATTAGGACCACCGCGCGCTCTAACACTGCCTTAATGGGGAAGAGGGAAAACACAATGAGTAAGTAATGCGATGGTTAGAGCAAAATCTACAGGAGAAAAGAGACCGAGCCATTAATCTGAATTTCTGAACAATTCAAACACAAGCAAGGTGATAATGAGTCTTTGGAGGCAACGCCTTCTTGACTCCAAAGGGGATTGGTCTTTGTAAACCGTCGATCGGTCTTCGTAAACACTGTACTATGCTTCTCAAATAGTTTAACCTTATTTTAGTTCTGGAAAATTCTTCCCTATTGAAGAGAATTTGAAGTTTGTTTTAAAGTTTTTGCTGAACTTTTTACATTCCTGCTTTTTGTAATCAACAGAGTAATTTTTCCTTTTATATTTATGGGAAGATATGAGATTATTAAGAAAAAAAAATTTTTGAGATAAAATCAAAAAATTATTTTACTTTAATTAAAATCTCAGCATGATGATGTTAAATGCTGTTAAGCAATATATATATATATATCAGTGGCGCAAACAAGGGGGGCCCGGGTCTGGATTCCCCCCCCAAGTCCTTGATTTTTTTTCCGATTGATTATAATCCCATGTATGTAGAACGTAAAATTTAATGAAATATTTGCTGTTAATAATTAATTGTATTAATTAATGCTAATTATTTATTTAATAATTAATTTTTTACTTTCCCCCCGAAAATCGACAAAATTAAAACAGAATATGTTAGGCGGCGTATTGGAGCAAGATACGGAGAATGATGATCTTTCGACCCTGACCCTCCCACCCCCCTCTCCTTCAAAAATTCAAGTAAGCGCCGCTGATATATGCATATGCATATGTATATGTGACTTGAAGCAAACAAATTTTATTTTAATTTATTTTTGTTTGAATAGCATTTCTTCGTAGGAATATCAAACAATGAGTTAACGAAAATATTTAGCTTCACACAAAAAATGATTTTTAAATAATGAGGCAAATAGTGAGTAAATTATATTTCAATTTGATGCTCAAAAAAAAAAAAAAGGATAGATTTAAAGTACAAATAAATATGAAGTTTTCTTTTGAAGATTTGGATATTTATCTAAGGGTGAATTTATTTACCAAAGTTTGTCAACAACGCAAATATTTGTTCTGAGTAAAGTTAATTTTCTACTCACATTTCTTGAAAATTCAACATTCTTATTGAAATATCTCAAAACAAGATAAACAGTGATCAAAATATCGCTAAATGAAATATTAAACATATTGTTATGTTAAGAAGGAGATACAAATAAAATTTGATGTTTATAGATTTAAAAGTATATTTTAAAATTCAGTGCAAGCTAAAATATGAAGAACTACATTTACTTAAACTGTCATGATAATCTAGTTTATTTTTTCCAAGTAACAGTTCCTTGTTCTAAAATAGTAATCTTTAATTATTTATTCTAACAATTATTTAGATAATTATAATTTTTAACATAATTTTTTAAAAAATATATATTTGATTTAAGAGAACGAGTTTCTTCTATTTTTATACTTGTATACATAAAGTAAATTTAAACTTCTGTAGAATCTTTTGAAGTTTGAATTAATTTCTGCTGCTTCAGCTATGGCTTTATTTTGCTTTAATTATTATAGATAATATATTTTCTTTTCCCGAAATAAGCTTATGCAAACAAATTACGAAATTAAATGCTTTTTAACAAATTAATCTCAGATAGAAAACTTCGCATTGTGATGTATATCCGACTTTGCATTCGTTCTGAGTTCTTCTTAAATACAGTCGAAAGAGGAAAGGTAATAAAAACACGCGATACAATCACTTGGGCTTACGGCATGATTAGCAAATAACAGATCATTGCATTTGTATGATGAATGCTTCTACATTTCACTTTTATGACAGATGATTTTTATTATTGTTACTGTTGGGAATATATACCATTGAAAGAAATTGAGTGGTGTTTCATTGTATTACAAAATACGTTGAAATTAATTACGACAGAAATGATAATTAATTACACATAAACAAATTTTTTCCCACTCTGGACCAGATACACTGCCACATTATGAAAAATTTGAAGAATTCTTACATTTACGATATTATTCTTTTAAACAATTTTTATCCTCACTTTTCATAAGTACTTCAGGTTTTAGTGAGGTATAGTAAATAAGAATAAATTTTAATCTGTAAACGATGCTTCTGAATGCATACAAAATGACCAATAAATTCAATGCCGTATTAAGTTGTCATATATTATGTGCTCATTTGTCACACATATATTATGTTGCTATACTTTAACTAAATATATATACAGTAGAACGTCGTTTATCCGATTTAATTGGGACCGGATACTGTTCGGATACACGATTGTTAGGATAGCCGAAAACCGAATGCAATCCATGCAGTATATGAAACCGGACTCTATACGAATATTGAAAATCATCCCACGCGGGGAACGTGCTTGAAGGAAAAGCAAAATAGGTGCAAAATGTTGCAATTTTGCCTTCATTGTGGAAAATATTCACTTATTTTTCGCTGTACCATTGTACACCTTCGTTTTTTCGCTGCAAGGTCTCTGATTCCCTTGAGCAGTTGAGTAGGACAGCACTCTGATTGTTGTTCGTACCACTTCATAGCTGTCTCTAACGCAGAAAAAACGCGTCAGTATTTGTTGGACCCTTGCTACTTTTGTTGTTATTGTTGTTGTCCTCGTCTTTATCCGTTTCATCGTCGTCAGGGGCGGATTCTTCTTGCAGGGAAGTAACAATCTCGTCACCATTTAGCATTTGAAATCTACAGTCTTCTGCATCACATGTTGTCCAGGTTTCTACATCGACAAAACTCAACAAAAGAGCACGTATACACCCCTCACTTGAAAACAAGCTAACCTAATATTCCGCACAGATGTTTACCAAATCACACAACTGAAATTCCCCAAATATCCCTCACCTTGGGTTTTCCCGTCACTTTTGGCCTCATGCGAAACAATTGTTTAGCATTGCAATGTTCGATACCTTATCCGGATTTTGGTCCGGATATTTGACGTTCCGGATAATAAACGTTCGGATAAACAACGTTCAACTGTATATATAAATAAAACTTTTATAACATCATGGATTTGAGTTTTTTTAAATATGTAAAGTAATTCAGGTCTACTTCAAATAAATTGAATTTTCACTTTCGTTTCAATAGGCAAATACTCTTCATAAATTTAAATTTCTTGTATAGAACAAATTAATAAACAAATAAAAAAGATCCTTGTTACTCAACATGTATTCTCTTTGGAAGAACAAAAATAATACTTATTATGGGACTTTTATTAAATATGTATTTTGTTATGCTATGAGGAAAGGGTGACGCTTCGGAAACTATATTCGTCCCAAACTGCCTGACATAACATTGGTTTATTGACATCGAAGAAAACTTAAGACTTAAAATATGTTAGACTTACGGAGGTGTAATATCAGCAAATATGAACTATGTAGAACTCATATGGATGCATTTATTAGTAATTTTAGTCATGTTTTACTTTCCAATCTTGCTTATTACTAATATTCTAAGTGAAAACAAAATTGACACGTGCTTTAAATATTTGCCTTTTAGCAATATTTCACCATGCTGCATGTACCAAACATTTTTGTACCATTATTGTCCTACATCCGAAGGAAATAAATGTCTTTACATCTTTTTCTCTTCGAGCTCAAAATGCTATTTTTCACTCACCCACGTCTAAATCTCCCTGTAGAAGATATTACTTCCATGTAAGATTCATTTTCTGCTTTATGAATGATTTTACAAATCCTTGAATAGAAGAGATATGTCATTTGTAGCATCGTAGATAAAATATTTGTTTGGGACTTTCCTCGGAAGGTTTCTTTATGCTTCCCACGTCCAAGAAATTCAGTTTAAACCTCGATTACTTTTAATGGTAGCGATCTATTTCTCCGATAGCCTTGCCCGGAAGCTGTGAGACGAATAAAATCTAAGAGGAGGTTTATTGTATTGTTCGTATTAACGAAGAATCGATAGAACGTTGATTATTATCATATAAAACTTGTAGAGGGGGGAATTTAATTCAAACTTAGAGCTTTGTTTTAATATGTTTAACTTGTAAAAAAAAAAGTTAATTTTTTTATTTAAAAAAAAACACATTTTAGAAACTTGTTTTGGCCATAAATTAAAAAAAAATACAAAACCAATCAAATTTTTTATTCTAATGCTGGATTTTGATTCACATTACAGACAAGAGCCGAATATTACAATCTTGCACTTACATCGGCTTTTGTTATCTTCCTTTTCGAAAATAAAAACCTATTTTTATCATTAAAAATATTTATGTATAGTTTCTCAACAGAAATAATAGTAATAGCAGTATTTATTTTTTAAAAATATTCAATATTTTTAATTATATATTTGGAAGTAAGGTGCGGCAAATATCCGAACATAGCAATTATTACACATAACGTAACAACTATCTTTTCCTTTTCCTTTTTTCCTTGCTATTCCTTTTAGCTCAACACAATATCTTCTGGGAGCTTCTTTTTTTTATGTTGGTGGAACAAAACTAGCAAAATATGACGTTCGGTTAGTTGAAGTATTCCGGAACATTATGGTCTCACCGATTTTTTTTAAATATTTTTTATATTTACGATAACTTTGTGTAAGTCTTTTTGCTAATTTGCTTATGAAAATTAATTTTTTTTCAGCTCAATTTTTTTTAATACAAAACATATGTTTTCAAAATGCTGATGTCCAGCAAATGAAAGAATAATTTATAATATTTGTCTATATTTAGTAAAATATTATATAAAGTCACGAAATCACGAGGACAGATCGCAATCAGTCTCGCGAGAGCAGATGGTGATCGCTAATATTCGAGTGCGAAAATTACAGCAGCACAACATACGACTTCTCACGAATTATCTCGTTTGTGCACAGTTTAACCAGTTGAGAGCGATCGAACTAATTCGATTACACAGTTTAAGGAGTCAATAGGGTGGAATGAAACTTTTTTCAGAGTTACAAAACTTACCTATGCGGAAAGACAGTCAGAAAGTCCGCCTTGAACCGGGATTAACTGCCTCTACTTGCAGGCTGCGATGAAAATATCTCAGCAAGCAATCTTATTCCTGATGTAAAAAATAAATTATATTTAAAAAACAACAACCAAAAACACCCTTTTATAGTTAATTGAACTTAGTTGCTTAATCTTTTAATCGTCAAATCTGGAATTAGTCGTCAGATGTGGGTTGGGATTTGAAAATGGGACATTGTTAATCCTGATCAGGACAATGGAACAAAAATATTAAACTATTGTATTGTCATCGGTCCTTACAAGTGAACAAAATTTTGAATTAATTTCATCTTTTAAAGTGGGTAAAAATGGAGTTCAAAGATTCAATGACATGCAAGTGAATCTTATAAAAGGGTGTTAAAAATTATAGAAAAATGTGATAACTAGTTCTAAAGCTAAATGAGCTTGCACCTATAGATTATATGAAATTAGTACAATACATTGAGTAAAACTACCAATAATTTATTTAACTTTCCTTTATTGATTTTTGTGGTGCAATTTATAATTTTCCAGAGATTCGATCATTTTAAAAAGGATCAGCCCTCCGGTACCTTCCGCCTGCACAATGTGGTCCTCGAGTAAAAGCAATTGATCACCATTGATTTAGATTATATTGAATAATGTATTTTCCGGATTTCAAATTTACAGTATTTGTATTTTTTATTTTTATTTCAAAGGTTGGATTCCCTATCATTCATTTGATGTTTTAATATTCTGATTCTTGCTATACTTTAAACTCTTAACACATTCAATATCTTGTATATATGGTTTTTATTTTTTCTCAAAGGGAAAAGAAATGATGTTTAATGAACGTTCTTCATTTCCCTGTGAAAGAAATCGACCATAATAATACAATTAATTATTCATAATTTACACCATAGATATATTGTTTATGAAATATATTCGATAAAGAATAGTTTTAATGTGTGATAATGTTTAATTATGCGCTCTTCTAAATTTTACTTTGCTTTATTTTTTTTATTATTATACTAAAATTTTAAAACGTTTTACAATATTCATTTACAGACAATTTAAATATAATTAAAATATAAATACAAGTAGTGTTTTTTATGTATTTTTTTCAATATAAAAATATAAAAATGTTTTCAAAACCAAAAATATAAAAAGTCCGCTTTCAAAATGCTGTAGAACAGGAACCACGGCTCAGAATGAATTTAAACTCTACTGAATTCATGTGAACAAAAGAAAACGGTATTTTGCGTAGAAAAACAAATCATTCTGTTTTTTAGAACTGCTTTTTACGCAGTTTTAGGCCCAAAGACAATTAAAAACAAATTTTTCCCATCCAATGAGTAATGAACTTGCCGTGGTGAATGAGTTTTTTACTAACGGTGCAACAACTGTTCAATCACTTAAAAATCATTTTTTTCATCAAAAAAAAAAAAGCAATTATACACATCGAACAGTATAGTTAGTACAGTGTACAACTCATTGCAAAGCCCTCGTAATTCCATTCAAAATGTCAGTTACAGCCAAATCCATTATCGTTATGTCGTTTACTGTGGTAGCTATAAATACACTTTGCAACTTCTGACATCTTTAACAGAAAATACGTCAGAAAAAAATGTAGTCTTCAAACATAACTTTTGTGCAGAATTTTTCTTTTTGTCAATAAGTATGTATATTAATAAGTAATTCAAAGTAATACATATATAATTAAAAAAATTAAAGAAAATAATTAATACTTATAATTTTTTTTTCTTATTGAGAAATATATCAATGTATACTAAAGTAGTGTAAAAATCTAAATTTTTTATTTTTTTCAGAAAAAAAAACATGTATGTATCTGATATATATTTTACGTAAAAAAGGTTTGGAAATGTAAGTTAGATTACATTGGTGTCACGCTGAAAATTGTATGAAAGAAAC
Source organism: Trichonephila clavata (assembly GCA_019973975.1). NCBI lineage: Eukaryota > Metazoa > Arthropoda > Arachnida > Araneae > Nephilidae > Trichonephila > Trichonephila clavata. The sequence goes on from BMAO01010939.1 coordinate 31,947, forward strand.
GTGTGACATCTAGAATCAATCCCTAAGGAAATATTCGAAGACTTGTCACGTATTTTTTTGATAGGCGAACGCTCGAAAATATGTCCCCTAAAGAACGTTCTGTTCCGATCAATTTTAAGTGCCCTTAGGACCAATCCAACTCTACAGTACAAGAATCTATACTTCTTCAAGTTGTGCATGTGTAACTCGGTTTCAGTTCATTATAAATTATTTTTGTAGTGGAGGGAAAATAATATAAAAAGAGAAGAGGAAATTTAAAGATTTTGAAACAATTTATTTTTAAAAATAGGTTTCACATAACTATTGGGAGTACATAGAAAGAAAAATTAAAACTATTTATAGTTGTACTTAGAAATTTAAATCTGAATAAACTTTATTTCATAACTTAACAGAACTGTGTAATTCATATGAATATAATGGCATCATTTTTCTTTTTTTTTATTTCAAAAATTTTGCTGTAGTTGTGTGTATTACTAGTATATTCGGCTGTAGCAAATTGTGTTTTTTGAAAACACATAGGTATAGAAAAAAAATTTGTAGCTGCTGATAGAATTATGTCTATAAAATTATCAAAAAACTTCAACTATGAGAATAATATGCTAGGTTACGAACGAAACAAGTGCTATATTGAATTATTCTTTACTAGCGTATTGTACTGTAGAACTCTTTTTTACCAAGTAAAAAAGACATCACCAATTAAAAAAATTTCGCCATATCCTGTCAACGTCATTATTAATGTGTTCCAAAGTGCGTGGGAAAGGTTTCTACTATTGGTTGTATATAGCTACATTTGGCGACGTATTTTAATTTGACAAAATTGGTCGAGGATACAATACTAAAAAACTGATTATTGTCTTGATAAAAGAAAACTATTTAAAAGCAACCAAATTTAACAGCCAAAAAAAAAAATAATTTTTTGTTCACCATATATCATTTTGTAAATCTCATTTTTTTTATAGAAAAAACCAACTTTAAGTTTCGACGCAAGTTTTTAATTGTTGTATCAAAACCTTTGTTTTTTTCATTAAATTTACTTCTATAAAAATATTTAATGAGGTAACTTTCAAATTTGATATCTTTGATATGACTTGGATTATTCATCCTGGATATTTCTCCTTAATTCTATTCAGTGAATGGCATTTAGTAAAAAACATCCCAAATGAACCCATTAATGTATACCTTACTTAACTTTTTTTTTACCAGGCAATCAATTACATTTAGCTTTGACAAAATGTTCTCTCTTTCTAAGTAAGTGTAATCTCAGAATTCAGCGGCTTAACATTGGAACCAAAGTTCAATTAAGGTACGTCTCACAAGAGGTTTCTTTTACTGGTTCGAAAACTGCCATGAATCACTGGTCTGCCATGATCTTCTTTTTCAGCGTAAAATTTAGAGCTCTTAAAAGGAAATTGAACGATTCGAAGAAAGTTCAAATGTCTTTCTTTGATCCAAGGTTTACAAGTAAAAGGCTTACATTTAGAAATAACTCTTCTAAGTCATACAATTTAAAAAGCAATTTTTTGAACTAAATTATGTTCCAAATGACCAAGCTACATTGATATAGTTAGGTAAGATTGAGAAAATGTCGTTAGATAGAAAAGAATTTTCCAATGAATTTTATTTTATAATACTTTCTGTACCTTGGAATTCGGCGATTTAATGTGTATGGATACGTTGGGAATCAAAGTGAATTTAGTTACTGAGAGAAACATGTTAATATTTATTGAGACTATATACACTACTCTCTTAATATTTGTTTGTAATATGCATTCTTTTTTCTAAATTTATCACGATATTGTAAAAATGCAGAAATTTAAATTTATTTTATAATTCTATTCTATATAAAAGCTTCAGCTGTTAAAAATCACTAGGTAAAAAATATTATGCATAGTAAACTAAATTGCATAATTTTACTTGTTTATTTTGAATAAAATATCCATTACCTTAAAAATTACTTATTTTCCTCTTTTTCAGTTCCAGATCTCATTAAATATATTATTAATTACCCCCTTAACTGTCGATTAAACGTAACACGATTATCTCCACTGTTTTTCATATAGGTGCGCGTATGCGGTGTATTGAGATGGGATAAGAAAAGGCAGAAATGAGCAGATTTTCTCTGAAATAAGTAAATACTTTACAAAAACTGTGCCAAGGTCTTTGGAATATTTTTACTGTAGCCGCGCAAATAAAATAATCGTATTTCGGAAGGACGGATATATACGTCCGGGGCACGCAACGCACCGGTTGAGCGAGACGGATATATACACTGCGGCACTTAAAACCTGAAAAAGATCATCCAAATTAAATCAACAGTTACAATATAAGGAAGTTTTTTAAGAATAATTTCAGGTAAATTTAAGTATGACTGAATAAATATTCAGTTGAAAGGATAATGTAATATTTATGAATTCAAACATTTTCTTGTGTTGATAATATTAGATTCCTGACAACAGCAAAATTTCGTATTGATAAATTTTTCACAATAAATTACAAAATGCTAATTATTTTTTAAGTATGGGTGGGAGGTGACTCTTATTATATTATGCGCTTTAGATAAGTTTATCATTATTATTTATATAAAAATGAGAAATATATTCCTATCCGCGAAGTGGCAAAAAACATGCCTGCTACTAACGGAAAAGGGAAGTGATTTCATAAATCGTTTCTCGTACACTAAAAAAAAAAAACATATTTTTATTTACCCAGTATATTATTACCTTTTTCATAATTTTGCTAGTGCCTATTTCAGTAGAATTTACTTGAAAAATGAAAAAGTGTAAAAGTTTGGACAAACTTTAAATTATATATTTTCAAAAAACGTATACATTGTAATTACGATTATCATTAAAATTATATTTTCGTAAATGCTTCAATGTGCGATGATATAATCACTAAAATACCTATAATTTATGATGTTACATCATAAGTATAAATTATTTGTAGTAGTCTATCAATCTTATACTACTTTTCATGAACGATGAATTGGCAGTATGCCAACAGGGAGTAGATTCAATGAAAGTCTAAGAGCAAGGTAATTATTGAGTTCGCTGAACTTTTGAGATCATTAAACGTGAGCTAGAGCCTCGTCTACGAGTAACTATCATAATACATCACGAACATCGAGCTAAAAGTTAAGGATATTTTCAAAATGGTTTAAGGATAATTGTGAATTATATTTAAAAAAAAAGTGTCATCACTGAGATAAGAAATTTCTATTTTTAGAATTCTTAATCTTTTATAACGTCTGTTAGATATCTTCCTGCTACATTAGCAATTCCTCTGTTCTTTCCTACAGTCAATTTGCCAGTTTAATCCAATTTTCTGCTACCAATTTGTAGTTTAAAAAAATGATCACATCAAAATTGAAATTTTTTGTATAATTCATTTGAAGATTTTTTCATTTGTCTGTTATATTGTTGTAAATTTGATGCAAAAGTGTCGACTATTATGTAGAATCGAAAAATGACCTTTTCAATTATAAAACACGTTGAGTTTGAACTAAAATTTCAAAAAAAATTTATATATGCATTAATTAATAAAGCAACATTAAAATATTTGCAAAAATAAAAGTTACATAAAAATGATCTTTGCATAGATAAATTTACAAACTCACAGTTAACTTACTATATATATATACATACTACTAAATACTGGTTTTTAACATTCCATTAGTGTCCCGTAAATTTTTGTTTTGCACTCCTTTTAAGCTGCTGTATTTCAACACAACTCAAGTTTTCCATCTTTTGATCATCGGATATTCATGCGTTAAAGAAGCTGTTTTTTCTAAGGAACTGCTCATTTGATTTTGCTATATTCGACAGTCAAATAAAAATATTTCACAAAGCTAAGCGCGAAATAAGAATGTTACATGGAAAATTCAGAAACAGAACCGATTGTAAGGGTTAAGCTAATTAATGATACAGTTCTTTTTAATAAACTGGAAATTTATGAAGCATTTAAATAATGGAAGCAATTTTTTTCTTAACTGATCTGGAGATTACTTATATTTGCATTGAGTTACTACATGAATTTTAACCTTCTAAGTCAGTCTCTATTATTTCTTAATGCAGGGAAACCAGAATCTAATGAATATTAAAATGAAAAAAAAAACACTGTCACGGATCCTCCTTCTTATGTTGATTGAGGTGAAAGTGTCATTCAGTATTAGAATTCCCTGTGAGATCCGAACGCAGCATGGGTGAAATCAAACTCAAAATGATTACCAGAAAGAATAATAATTTACTTTCATTTTGCCAAACACTATAAATGTTTACCAGAAAGAATAATTATTTACTTTCATTTTGTCAAACACTAGAAATGACTACGCGATAATCAGACAAGACCAGTTAAATGGTATGAATACATTTAATACTAATCGGAACGATATGCAACCTCCCGGCCTTGATGATTCTAATTCAGCGTAATGTTGAATTCCAAAATCTGGAATGACAATATGACTTTGGGATCAACTGACATGGATCAATGCGAAGCAATGTCGTCCACTAATTCTCTACAATTTTCTACTTTTATCCACAATCATCTTTCTCGTTGAATGATTATATATTATTCGGTAGTGACGTTCACTTTTACTGATGCGCTTTTTTAGCTTACAATGCCTATTTTCAGGGACGTTCTCAGATTTTTGAGGCTCTGGGACCCTATATGCAAAAGTAGGTCCTACCAAAAATCTTTAAAAGTAGACAATATAAAGCATGCATTGTCAAATACTCGGTCAAACGGTCTTTTGAAACAAATAAATGTGCACGACCAACAACCTCAAACACCTAGGCACAAACCGGCTCGACCAATAGCCGTCTTTCGACTAAATGAATTGAATGATTGTTTATGGAATAAGGTCTAAGACTAGATATGGGAAATGTTCATCACATAATAATACAGACTTGCCACTTTTGCTATTTGACATGCAGTTTGAAACTTCCTGTTTTTCGGAGAATATGTTCGAGAATAATTATTTGACCATTAAAATTATCCGGATCATGATCTTATTAAGACAGAATCGAGAACGAAACGAGGCCCAAGGCGCGAGCCCAGTTGGCCCACGCTAGAGGACAGACCTCGTGGATAGCTTATTGCTACAATGCCTATTAATCTGCAATGCATTGAACTGGTATTAGTTTAATACGAATAGTTATTGAGAAAAATGTACCATTGATACACGATCTTTCAAGAAACACAAGAACGTCTTTTCCAAGTTCATTTTCGACATTACACAGAGTCTTATTTTAGATTTTAGTACAGTGTGTTTAGTTATGTACCTTGGCTCTATTTCTAAGTTACTTTGTTTAATGCGAATTTTCATTAATCCTTTCAACCCAGAGTCCCAGTCAGTTCGGATTAATGAGGTATTATTGCATTTACAATTCTACAGTACGTTATTCCAAAGTGCATGTTCCTTTTACTGTGCAAAATATTCAGCTATGTTCTTTGACTCAATTTGCAGGTTTTGTTTAATCCTTACTTTCATTTAACCGGATAACCAATTAGTTAGGCCTAATGAAACTACTGAGCTTAGTTTAGAGATTGAATTATGATGTATGTCACTGTGGAAACACTATATGCCTTTTAAAATTACTTAAATAAGCTTTGGATAAATAAAGTCATTCCAACATTCTAACAGCGTAAGAACTGAAATGAAATAGCTCGCTCTTTTGCAGTTCGAGAAATGAAATGGCTTTAAGGGCAATGAAATTTGCCCACATTCGCGAAATAAATTCCACACGTAAATCTCTTCCTTCCCTAAATAGACTTCGATTTTTAAGAAAAAGATCCGTCCTGAGAATGGGAAACTCCGAGAGACGGACGATTCAACGAACCACTTTAAAATCCCTCAGAGTGTTTGGTGGAAAAGGGGAGAGCCCCCTAATAAAAGGGATGTGCCGATCCGAATCCCCTCATGGCAAATATCCGGTATACAGATGAAGTTAAAGGAGTTAGGATTCTCTCCTTTAACATTCCTCTTCTGGAATTTTCTTTTCGCTGCAACATCAAGTTTCCGGATTTTCCTTTACTTGAAAATACGTTGAAGATTTGGGCATGTTCCCCCCCCCCTTTTCCCCCCATTTTCTCTCTCTTTTTTTGGTGGGGAAGGAACGGGACTTATTTGGTTTCTTTTGAAACTGAGTTGAAGGTAGGAATTCAGATGTAGAAAAATCCCTCAATTTTCAGATCAGAGGAATGGCTTGAATTGCAAAAGGGATATTGCTCAGAAGTATTTTATAATAAAATGGATTGGCGAATTGGACATTATTGTGGAATTTAGGAAACCTTCCATTAAAGGATTTTGCTCTATTCCGAATTCCATTGCCGTTTTCCTTTAAACTTACATAAGTGGTGTTAAATGGTATTTTGAATATTTCTAAGGATTTCCATACGATACATAATGCGAAGAAAATATGATTCCATTCATGAGCGTAAAATTATTTCAATAAAGTTTTAAAATTGTATTTGTTTATACATATTGAACAAACCTGTTAAAAAAGGAAAAATAAGTTAACCTTTTTTATTTCTTACTTTATTTTTTATTCTTGTTAACATATTATGTATTCCAATGAAAATGATAAATGGTCCAGAATACAAAAGGATCTGAATAAATATTCTTTTTTTTTTATCGAAACTTTGTATCATTTAAATCAATTTGTTTATCATAGACACTGCCACCTTTCGGAATTGGATAAAATGGGCACTCGGGAAAATGACAGTTGTGTGTGTGGCATGTTCCAACTGATGTAAGCAAAACTGAGGAATGATATTGAAATGTGAAATTAAAGCAAAATGTATAAAATTAAGACAAATCTACGGAAAATGAAGACGAACCTTGCTCTGTACTACTTTAAGATTGTCCAATTTTCGTAAATTAAGGTGACAGCTTTAAGTACTCCCATCTATACTCGAAATCTATTGTGGAAAATCATGGTTATGCCCGGATAGCTCATGGTCAGAATAAACAAACTACAATGTTTCGGTAAATTTTTACCGTGCTGAAGGGTTATCTTCATTAATATAGTCTTGTAATGCTAGACTTATTCCTCGAAAAGAAGGAATTTAGAAATTTTTTGGGAAAATTGATAAATTTTTTTATAGAAAAGAAAGTACCACTCCGTGACAGACATGGAGTGAAGTACTTGATCCAGAAAAATGCTACATAAAAGATAATACTATATTTTTGAAGTGAGTGTAACAGCTCAGGCTTTTCATAGAAACATGGTAACTATGTTGGTTTAAAAATTAGGGTGCTGTTTCTTATATGAACTCTTTGCTACGGACATTATTTCTTACAATAAATAAATAAATAAAGGCTGTTTATTAGAAGTCTACTGAAAGTAATGATTCATCTAGAAGTATTGCTTTAGCTCTGTAGAGGATGTTTTATGAACTCCAATTTTCAGACATAGCTATTCGAACAATAACCCTCACGACATCATTTGGATGGGAATCATTAAAGTTTGTGTTGTGACATTATCTTCAAGAACTATGTCTTATGCTTTTAGACATCATGGAAAGCAAAGTCAAAGGAACAATGACTAGATTGTTTGATAGAAAGAAGTGAGTTGTAAGTAATTATAACTATGAGCTATTATAACTTTTTTTACGTAGGAGAAAAAAGACTCAATCATCCCGAAATCTCCAGAACTCTTAGACCTACTGGCATGAAATTTGGTTAGCATGTCTCCTTCGTTGAATAGAGATTCGTATACTGAAACACTCTTAAGTAGGGTTGAGTTGGAGTAATAAATAAAATTTTCCACCCTTGAACTATTTGGCCTACAGATTTGAAAATTCCCAATCATGATTATTTTGTTGAGTACATATCCGTTAACATGAGTTTTGCGAAAACAGATGTGCAAAGGTGGGGGGCGTTATGGGAGCGTAAAACATATTTATACTTTCGTCTTAGAATTCGGAACTCCTGCCCTTTCTAAATCAAGAGGCAAGAACTGTAAGAAAGTTTTCAAGTACAATCGGATGCTAGGATTTAGATCCTATTTATTAAAGAACAGTATATAGTCATGCAACATCATGAAATACCCAGTAGCTAACGTCTAGCCTTGATATAAATAAGGTTATTCTCTATGTGTAATTTATTTCTCACCTATACAAAATAAACTAAGAATTTAGCTCAATTCATGTAGAATTAATAATAACAAAATAAAGCTCTAAAATATATGAACTAAAAGTATTTATTTATGAAGCGCAGTACTACATAAAATCGACATAGGCACTGAAATTTAGCTTCGAAAACCAGAAGAGCCTATTACCTTTTCATAACTGATAGAGGAATAGTTATGACATTAAAAAAAAAGTTTAAGTTCCATTTATGTAAAAACAGTATCACAGACATAACATAGAGATTACGTGTTTAAGAGTATTGAAAGGTTAATTTTGCGTATGCTTATCAAAACTGTACCATTTACAGCATATTTGAAAATTTAGTATTCGTCCTGCGATACTACGTGTTACTCAAACCTGTTCCAGTACTGGGATACTTTTATCTAAAAAAAAGTATTTCAAATCGAAACCTACTTTAGTGCTCTAGGCCTTAGTCATGTGACCCTGATTAACTTGCCATTCCTGAATGTGTCAATTATATACAATAAATAGTTTGTCCTTAATACTTTAAAGAGAATTGTCCTTAAATACTTCAAAGCAGCATTTCTCAAAATGTGGGGTGTGGTCATATCGAAAAGTCGAAAATAAAATGTTATATAAAAATATTATTAATTTACTGAAAGGATGCAAAGAAAGTACATTCTGACACAATAAAAAATAAAATAAACATTCACACTGATATAATACACTTATAAATGAATCAGTACTGTTCCCTGTAATTTATAATTAATTTAACAATACCAAGTTAAGAACAAGTTTAACAATTGCCAGTGATCCCATAGGCTTGTCATATATAAAATTATATACAAAATTTAATATTTATCTGATCATTTGTACGGTTTGTAATTGAATTCATATTGTAGATTTACGTCAAAGTAGATTATTATTGAATTCAATACATTGTTATTATTTTGATGGGGGAGGGGGCTCGAAGAAAATTATGACTGTAAATTGGGTCACAAGTATTGAAAGTTTGAGAAACACTGCTTTAAAGAGAAATTTTCAACGATGTTTCTCTTTCTACTCTTTGAAATTAATTTAGAGGTAGTTTCAAAAAACTTTGAAGGTACTTCTAACGAGCACATTTCTTAACAAATGATTTAATCCAACATGCTCAAAAAATAGCAGGTTTTCTTCCAGGAAATTTTAAAAATTTTGAAATTTAATCGTCCGATTACAAATGTTTTCAACAGTTTCTGGAGTTTCACTATTGATGGACCCGTCAAAAATCAAAATATTTTTCGTTTGCAAAAAAAGAAAGGTTACTAAAGTTCTTAGTTTCTAAGGGACTTAAGGGGAAAAAAAGATGCATACAAATTTAAGTGTCAGAAACCATTATTCAAGTGAAAGTAATCTAAGTTGAAGAAGTTCAACAAAACTTTTATTCCCAAAGCGAAGACAAATGTCACCTAAGAACCTGATATCTCTTGAAAGATTTTCTTTTCTCCGATTTTTTAACTGCAAACATTCAAGATAGAATTGACATTCCTGGTATTTCAGAGACAAATAGACAAAGAAAGACAGCTACTTTCAGAAAACAAAATAAAGAAATGGTCTTTTCTGCATTACAGGAGATTATCGATACGTCTTTTGCTTTAAAATGTATTTGTAGTGTTAAGGCATGCTGATTTTCAGCATAGAACCTTATAATTTAATAGATTGTTTTTATAAAACACAGGGCAATTCATTCACAAAAAAATGTAATTTCACATTCATTGTTCTAACTTCATAATTTGCAATTATTTTATTATTTATATTATATATATATTATAACATATGTACTATAACATATGTACAATAATATATTATATTATAAGTCATGTGCTATAACATACGAGTATATATATTTGTAACGTTTTTTTATTCGAATTTCTGACTATAATCCTCTAGGAAAACTCTTTTTAACTGCACGTGATTATAAAATCACTTTACGTGGAGGAACCATGATTTATGCAAATGTGAGTTGCTATTCAAAAACAAGGGAAGAGAGAAAGATGTTGTCGATCGTCGACAGGCTGATACTGAAGTTAGAGCGTTCGAGTTATAATATTTAAAGCTATCGGCGTTTCAGGAAGGAGATCGGATATCCCAACGGAGATAGATCTTCAGTGCTGCGAAATTAACCGTCACAGATAAGTGATACAATTAATTGCTACAGACATCTAGGTTAGTAATTAAGTTGACCTAAGCTAAAGTTTGACAGTAAATTGATACGTAAAGTAAAGGTGTTGATTCTAATAAAATATCTTTGGAATCTGAGCATCCAAATTCGCAAGTGACCACTGGTCCGCAACACATTAAGCATATAAATATATATTTAAAATAAAAATTATTGAAATATGTGTGTATATCAAAATATGGGCGATACTATATGCATAATATTATTATTGCATAAAATGTGTGTATTTAGCTGTAAAACATAAACTGTCTTGTAACAAAATTAGGTTAAATTACAACTGCTTTGGCTTCAAAATTCATATCTTATTAATAAAATAAATAAGTAAACAATTGTTTAAAAGTTAACTTTCAACTTAACTTATTTAACTAGTTTCTTTTCAAACGTTTCAAAACTATTGTGTTCTGCACTTTTTTAATACTATAATTTTGTGTTGGATTCGTTTTTTTAATCTTGCCGATCAAAGTTATTGTTAAAATTACCTTGTAAAGAATCATTTTGAAAAATGTAATTACTCTTTATAAAAAATAAAATGATGTGCTAGAATGTAACATTATCATTTAATGTAAGCAAAAAATTTAGCAATCTTCTCATGGAAATAATTAATTTCTCTGCAAACAAGGCTCATATTTTTCTCATTGCTTGAGTTCTTGAGACCTATCAAAGCTCGAAAAATAGATCGGCTGTCTTGTCAAACAATCTTAGAGATGATAGATGCTCAAATTTATGATAGCATCTGTCTAGTATTGTGTGTGTTCTAATCTGGCCCCACATCAATATAACAGTCAAAGGGTGTTTATCCCTGTTAGGTATTGAGAAGAGAAAAAAAATGCGAGACAAAGAATAATATATAGCTGACTTATCCATCAATCATTCAACATTTAGTTAAAAAGCTGAGAAATTCTTTGTACTTGATTTTCGCTTATAAATTAATTGTGATTTAAATTGGAGACTTTTTTTTGTCAAATAATTGACTGAAGTTAATTTTCTTTCTGTTTTAAGTTCAGCATTTATTTTTAAAGTTAAATGTTGTAGATAATGTACTGAATATATATACATACTAGCTGACCCGGTCGGCGTTGCACGGCTTTTACGAGTGAATAACTTAATCCGCATGGGAATTTCCTGTTTCCCTCAGGACGATAGCACTTATGTGTGTGTATGCGCGATGTGAGTGATTTCTTTAATTATGTCATTAAAACTCCCTTTTTCGAAATCTGTTCTCGCGTTGGTGTGGTGTGGTAAGTAGGAGAGATAGGTGAAAGCTCAGGTGTCGTCCTCGTCACTTGACCATGGTTGAAAATTTCGAGGTCCGTTGCCAAAAACTCTCGAATAGGCGAACAGTGCGAATTTATAAATCACTCACTCACTTTTCAATTCTTTCGTTGCAATTTTTTAGTTCCGGAAACGAAAATGTGGCCTTTTTAAAAATAGTTGCATGTTGAAAAAGACAGAAAAGTAGAAATTTTTCAAATTACAAAACTTCACTCCTATTATAAATCTTGAAGTAAAATTGTGAGGATTTTTTGAAATGTTCGACACACGGGAAAAATTATTAATTATTAAGTGTTTTGAGTGTTTTATTAAAGTTTGTTCAAAAAGTTTTTGGCTTTTTATTTTTTAAATCACTGATACTAAAAGTTTTAAAAATAATTTTTATTTAAACGCAACGATATTGATTCATTTTACAGTATGCAATTCAAAAAGAAAATAATACTATGTGATAAAAATATATTTAAGGATATTTCCTTTCTGTTCTTCAATAAATCAATCTTTAAGAATAAAAAAAAAAACTATCGGTTGTGATGCGTTATATGAGGGAATTCCCTTTTTACTAGCAGCGAGACTCAAAACTACCTCAACCTTTCCCGTCTTCCAAACAGAAAGCTAATGCAAAGTGAACCTTGACGCAATTCAGAAACAACGTCGAGAGTACCGAATGAGCATCCCTTACGGAATCTGGCAACGTTTTTTCCGGATTCTTCACATTTCCGGCAATAAAAAAATTATGGCGTGATAAATTGAAATAAAAACCATCCTATGTTTTAAGTTGGACGAAATGACACACAGTATGCTAAATTATATTATGATCGGTTGATTAGTTTCGGAGTCCATCGCGGACAACACTGTGATACGTATATTTTATATATACATATAATTTTTCGTAGAATACACATAAATTTTCAAAATATTAAACATTCTTTTTCGGATATATAGTTCTATTTCCTCATTATTTTAGTAAGTGTATTGCATTTTAATTCAAGAATACTTTTAATTATTTTATGCTTTATTTTTTATAAAAAAAAATTCTGATTTATAAATTTTATTTTATAAAATTAATAAATGATATTCTTCGTTTCTTTAAGAAATAAAATACAATAACTATTTGGTTTTAGTAATTTTGCAAAATATTATTTATTTCTAATTTTACTTTGACTAAGCATTAATAATAGTATATTGCGAATTACAAAGTTTTTACCTTTATTAAAATTATCACTTCAGCTTATTTTTGTCTTTTGATCTAGCAAGGGCAAAAATGATTTCAAAATTTTGTTTTGAATCTCTTAATTCAAAATCCTGCTTTTATTCCTGGCAAACGTTATTTGAAATTTCGGTAACAGAATTCAAATGTTCTTGAATTCTTAAAACTTCAATATGGTTTTATATGTTATGCTTGAATATATATGTACAAAAAGAGAGAAAGAACTTTTGGTAATTTCCATAGGAAAAGAAATCCATTGGAAAGAAATTACATATATAATAGTAATGGATTCGACAACACCCCTATCGGACTCGGAAAGAGAGAGAGAGAGAGTATTTCATTCTAATCCTAATCCTATGCCGAACCTGCTATACTAATCCTAGTTAGAGGCAGTTTGGTCCTTAGACATAATCATGTAACGGGATACCTTTTCTTCAGTGCTTCTCAAACTTTCAGTGTTGGCGACCCAATTTTCTATCATAATTTTTATCAGCCCCCCTTCCTCATACAATAACATTGTATCGAATACAATAATAATGTAATTTGATACTAAAGCTCCGATACGACTTGAATTATAAGCCGTGTAGTAACAGGTGTTGATGGATGAAGGAAGGCAGATGAGCTTGGGTATGTTATTCCTCTTTCAGCTAGAACTTCGTTGGGCGTAGTGTATTTAGGTCTATTTCTCAGAGAAATAATTTATGTCTATATTTTTAAGTTCATATTAGTAGTTTTTTATCCTGTTGCATCTGGCAATGAAAGAATCCGATGATGGATTTAATGAGTTGTCTTAGAACTGTAAAACCAGCTAGTGAAATAATAATATAGTAACGGATTGAGCGGAATAAAGATGTTTAGTATTTTCACCTTCTGAAATGGATGTAAACTTATCTCCTTCATAAAATGTTTAATCATGGTGTAATAATTAACACCATAAACGCACAAATTATCAAGATAAATATTAAATTTTGAATATAATTTTTGTATATGACAATCCTGTGGGATTAACTGTACTGATAAATTTATTAGTATATTATGTAAATGTGTATTTTCTTATTTATTATGTCAGAATGCATTTGATTTTTCGATATACTCGACCTCCCATTGTATGGTTATCCCAACCATCTAGGGGAACGCGACCCACAGTTTGAGAAACACTGCTATACTTTTTTGTTGTTGTGCTGTGATGTCTTAAATAAACTCTAATATATACTATCCAGCCGTATAGTTTATGTAATACATTTTTTTTGCGGCTAGAGTTCGATGAAATACGTGTAAAAACTATATGTACATAAAATCAAGCTTTTAAATTAAAAATTTAATTTTTGTAATGAAAAATAATTTATTAATATAATATTTTTCATTTCAATTTTAAATATAATTTTTCAATTGCATAATATATAAATATATTATCATACTACCTCCTTTCTGACACTATAAATCTAAAAATATATACTTCATAAGTGAGTATTGGAACTGAAAGAAAACCCAAATCTTTGTGTTTACATCTTTAATAAGATTTTTAATTGTCTTCTTTATTTTGATATTATCTTCATTGACCTTTGAGCCACTGGTAGATTGAACTGAACGAGTTTTTCTTGCATGATAAATACTAGAATATTAATTAATTAACAAGGTTTTAGCATTCTTTTAAATATGGTTTTGTTTCACATTTCATATTTCATGTAACCTGATTTACATTAGGCATTTTTTTTTTTACTGTGTATTGTTATTACAGCGTAACGTAATCGTACGTACTATAGTATTCTTATACATTAATTATAAAAGTAAAGCATTTCGTGAAGCAGTTATCGAACAGAAAAAAAAAAAGTGTTTTCTTAGCAGAGAGAGAATACATACAACTTGCTTAAAAAATTTAACGTAGATGTGAAAAACCTAATCATTTCCGAAAAAAAAAAAAAAATGTAAAAAAAAAAGTTTTTGAAAAAAAAGTAGACTTTGTTTGCCAAGATGTTTTAATTAGGATTTGTTTCACACTGAGAATGGTATGGTTGAATTCGGAAAATATCCTGAACTGAAAAAAGGCCTGTGTTTTTTTTTTTTTTTATTCTCTTTTTTCATAAATTATACAACAAAATTTTCTTTGTTTGCGAGTAAAAAAATAGTTTTTCCCCAAATGAAAAAAAAGAAGTAAAAAATGAAAAGGAAGAAAGAAAGGAATATTTGTTAATGAAAAGGGCGTCCAAAAAAGTTTTCTCAAAAATACAAATAAAAAAAACCAGTAATTAGTGTGAAAGGGGAGAAATATTAAGTAACCATAAGCTTTAAACAGTAGAAAATATAAAAGTTGTTAAAGAAATATGAATACATTGTGCAATAAGTTGGTCTTTAACAACAATAAATATTTTTTTTTAGATTTAAAGGTATATAAAAATTTCCAAAAGAAAATAAAAAAATACTCTGTTACCATATGTAAACTATTATTTATAACGCCCCTTCACACCCCGTACCGCCCCTTGCGTTTCGAATTTCGCAAAATCTCTTCTTAGCTAATCTCTACTCCATGAAAAGAACATGCCTAACAAACTTCAAGTCTGTAGGTTGAATAGTTCCGGAGATATCGTGATGAGTCAATGAGTGAGTCGCTTTTTTCCTTTACATATATAGATATATTTATATAAGATTCTATTTGTATACTACTGAATAAAAAATATATTTTATAATCACTTTTAGGTTTCTATTCTTCCTCCTATTATGTAACTTCTGAATGAATTTTTCACTTCATAAAGGCACATCTAACATCACATTTCTCAATTGTAAATATACATAGTTAGTATAAAAATAAATTCTTAACAATTTTTTTATGTAAATGAAAACGTAATATCCAAATGTTTCATGCCGCATAATATACTAATTTAGGGATACATTATTCGGCATAATATATCTTCAATTTTTTCCTTTGAACCTAAGAAATATTGCTCTAAAACCTTTTAAAATTTTATTAATACATCAAAAAAATCATCCACAATTTGAAAGTATTACTTTGGAACTTGCGCACGACATATATATATATTCCACAGATAAGGCAAACTATTAAATAGAACACGAATTCCTTTCTGAGGAACGTAAAACTGTGAAAAAATTTAATAAAATACATTTTGGTAGTTATAGAGCTGAAATATTTATTCCGTCAAACTTCATATAATCAAAGTGCACATTATTCAGGCTTTTCTTTATTTTTTAAAAAAAATTTAAAGCATTTAATATCCATAAATCATTGTTTATGTATATATATACATAGAAAAATATTAAGAGTGCAGCAATTTTAGAATTTTATTCAATTATATATATATATACTTTTTTTATTTTTAGGCTGAATAATATTTATTGATATTGAATATTTAAAATCAATTTTATAAAAACAATATATGTTGTGAAACAGTGAGGTACCTGTGTGTGTGTTTTAATGTTCTGAAGATTATAAATTAGTTTTAAAAACATTAAATTAATTCATTTCTCATTTATAATCCTTCCGTTTTACATATATGTGTATCAAGATAACACGGAACAAGCACACCAGAGCAGAAAAATAAGCAATTTTTATTGTAACAAAATAGATGAGCCATTACTTATAATTATTTTTAGCAGGGTTAATAAGCCAGATTAAAATATTTTTAAAAATATCTAATGTATATTTTATAAAAGACAACTTTTCATATTTCTATACAGCTTTCATATTGATTACTTATACTCGCGCGCACGCACGCACGCACACACACACACTCACACACACACACACACACACACATATATATATATACACACATATATATGTACATATTTGTGTGTGTGTTTGTATTTTGTTCTAAAAATACTCTTTGTGAGTTTTGTTTCAAAATTCGAAAGACTTTAAAGATAGTACTGTACGAATTCACAAATAGTTTTTTTAATTAAATATTTAAATAAGATATTGAATAAAATCATATACTAAATAAATAATTATTTAGTATGTTTTAAGAACAAATTACACAGGAAGTTCGAAGTGTTTTACCTTCTCTATAAATTATTTATTTTAAGGAAATATTTGTGTATAAATAGAAATTTGTAAAATCGCATTGCTTTAAATTATAACAAGAAACTGCAATTTAAACTAGATAAAAAATGGTAAGTTAAATAGCAGAGACAACAATTAATATATTTCAAAAAATATTTCTTACACATTAAAAATTTTTCGCTTTTAATTTCCTGAAAACCAAATGCAGCGTTAGAGCTTTCATCGTTTGGAATCTTATTCTATTTTACATAAAAACTAATAACAAAATAAGCACTTTCTCTTTTCTGTGTAATGAAAATATATTTGTAACATATTTTGTACATAAATGTTATTTTCTAACATTTATCTTGCATTGTTAAAGTTTAAAATTTCCAATTACATAATTTCTGTGAATATACAACAAATGCACTTTTAATACATCTTGAAAATTTTTCGCTTCTAGTAATCCTTAAAAATCCAACCATGAATTTCCTTAGCACACCGAATCCCAATTTATTTCCCCATCTGTTAACCCTACTTTATTTCATTCATTTTCTATACCAGGTATAAATGACATCACAAATAGCGATATTATATCTAAGTTAAACTTTTTATAACAGAATATGAATATCAACAAAGTCCCATCGTGAAAATAAAATCCCACAAAATACCAAATAGTGAGAAGGTTAGAAAATGAGGAGGAGAGGGGCTTCAAAGTTTTTTTCCCAGGGTAAAAATGTGTCAACTTTTTCTTCATCTACTCATTCATGTACGGCTTTCCCATTTGCGTTCATGAATAATTCGAAAAAGGGGAAAATGTTTTAGAAAAACAATGCTTTTTTCAGAGAGAGCCACTCTTCAAAACGAGATTAAGAAGCGAAATGTATTCTTTCACATCGCTTGAATAACAAATCACCTTGGAAAAAATGTATTTCGTACTCGAAGAAAAGCCAGCTCCCGTTTATTCTCCTGAATTTCTTATCTGATAGTTGTGGAGAAGTTACGTATATTTATTTTATTTCAAGACTTTAAAAGTGTTCGAGTTTCGTATTTTTAAATATTTCACTGAAACAGGAGAATTTTTTTTTTTTTGTGATGAGACTGCGAGTTTGTCGCTGTCTATATTTTAACTGTGTGTGAAGCATACTTTCGAATCTATCCTACAGAAAATTTGCAGCTTTTTACGTTAAATAAAATCATATATCACGTATGACCGTGGGTAGCCTAGTGGTTAGAGCATCGCATTCCAGACCGGAAAGCCTGGGTTCGATGCCCGATGTCACCAAATACCCTCTGAGTACATACGGAATACGTCCTCGGAAAATCAGTGGGTCCGAATGGTGTCGCCATCTATCATGTTGTTCGGAGCAAAATCGTACTATCACCTTCATGGGCCTCAAAGCTAAAGCTAACGACATGCGTAAAATTCTAGCCCTTAGCTGCGACGAATTTCGTGAACCTTGATCTGATGTTACTGTCGATCAGGTGGCGTAAGCAACAACAACAACATATATCACGTTCTCCCGTGATGCTGTATGGATGTTACAGCGAGCGAGAGTTATATTACCGCCGTACTATAAAACAACGTGAGGGTTAATGGTGACAGACCTCGTAATTTTGAGTCTTGATCAAGTGGCGAGGACGGCATCTGAGCTTGTATCCCTTCTCTAACCCCCCATCACCACTTTGAGCTCGGCAAATTTAACCTCTTAGGTGCCTCAAGCGTGTATACACGTCCTGCTCAGCTAGTGCGTTAAGTGCCCCGGTCGTGTATACTCGTACTTCCAAAGGACGTCTTTTTGCATAGTGCTAATTTGTTTAAAACTAGCCCCATAGCTTTGGAATATAATAAAACTTCATTGACACTGCTTCTAATAAATTTACTTATTTCGAAGAAGAGGTGGGGAAGGAATTTGAAAGGGTATATTCCAGGAACGATGAAATTCATAGCTAAGCAGTTTTTCCGTTTGAGTGTTATTTTTTCTATCCTTCATTTGCTCTCATTTTCGCTAACCATGTGTAATAGTGAGTTTGTGCAAGGAAAAATATTAACCATGAATCTCGCTATCACTGAACTGAATGTGATTAAGCTTATGTGTTCAATCCTATTTCAGATTATATCACACAGCACAGATAAGTTTCTTAATTATATATTACAAATCTAGACATTATTTTTTTGAATTTTCATTTCCTTATTTATTTTTAAGATGAAACAATTTTATTTAAAAACAATGACCTTTTCCTTAATAAACCAGCGTATAAGTCTTGCTATGTTAGGAGAAACGAATGTCTCACTGGGAGGTGATATTTTATCTTTTCCTCCCAGTTAAAGAGTTACAAGACAACCTCCTCTACATGGCGGGCTTTGAATGACACTACTATTCGAACCCGTGACATGCTGGCTCTCGAGTGTGTGGACGCTAGCAAAATGATTCATCGTAGATACCATCCTCTACTAGATCGTAATAAATCTGGTGAGAGTTCTGGCCACTGAGCTGAGCTCCAAACGTGTCTTCAGCCTAACCAGGGTCGGACCTCTAAGAGTCCAAACCCTCCCACAGTCAAATAGATTTTAATATTCAGCATCAAAATTACGTCTTGGTGTTTCTTATGCTGCCGCGTCTACGTTTTCTATTTTTCAGAAAAACCATTTTTATGAAAGTAGCTTGTGTATGCATTTCTTTATACGACATAATAATTATGAGTAATTCTGTTGCCGTTTTCTGTTATTCCACTGAACGAGGCTGGAGGTATCAAATAATATTCGACTCGACTCATCCGTGGTGGCTATGTATATGTCAGTGCCAACTTAACGAACAAAACATAAAGTGAGTTTGTAAATTTATATATAAAGGCATTTTATTATTATGAAAATTAGCAACATTTAATATTTCAGCCAACTTCTAGTGTGTATTCGCAAAAAAGAGCTCAATGGCGCAATAGCCCATGCGTGCAAGCAATCTGTGTTCTTGATGGTATTCGTAACCTAGTTCGGGGCTGGTTATCATGTGGTTTCTGTCAATCTGACTTGGAACCCACAATGTTTAGTCCCTAAGCAAGTTGGAACTCATTTATCGACCACTGAGGGATAAAGGCAGAATCGACCTTGCTCCAGCCGGAAGGATGAACCTGTGCTTATGGTGTGAAATAGCCATGAGGTGGAGTGAATATTACCGTCGACGCCATCGCCTAAGCGGATCTTTGCGACGACTCCTGAATTTTGAACCCCAGGGTCAAGAGTGAGAGGACGACGCCTGGCATTTAAGCACCCTCTCCTAACTGACACACCGCACTACGTGTTGTGGTGTGGAAGCGCGGTACGTTAACCTTGACTGCTGGCCCCGGTGTATAAAGGAGAAATATATTAGTAAGTTTATCGATAAATAGAATTACTCGTTTACAAATTATCAAATGTTGTGTTAATAGACTGTAAGTGAGTTGTATGTGTAAATTGCAACAGCTCATTTTACCTACTACTGATGAATTACCATTCATTTCATTTATTAATATTTCCATTTATTTCTCTAATATTATAGAGGTTATGTAACACGTGTGGTATAACTTCAAAATATTTATTAACATACGAGATGCGTGATTATTCATTTCGAAAACGGTGAATATCTCCACTTTTTCTGGAACACACGCACTGTGTTTCAGCATTATCTATGTTTCATAAACTTTCTCAGAACGTGTTTTTTGCGCATGAAACGAATGAGTTGAAAGCTTGCGCTGGAATAACATTCCTGCTGATCTGTGATTTCAAAGTTTCTTCACTTTAGAATATATAAAATATCATAGGCAGAATGGCCTAATCTCTATTTTAAACAAGTCGTTATCAAAAGACAGCATATTAAATCCATTATGGCAACTGACCCTATACATAAGAAGTTAAATCAATGCAGGCATATCAGAACTACTGTGTTTATGGAATTTTGATCCTTTAATTTTAGAACTTTACGAAGTCTAAAAGTAGAATTAAAATAGCAACAAAATATCCACTCTTTTAAATAATGTAATTTTCAGTTATGAAATGTGAGGCAAATGAATAATCATTTTCTAAGGATTTAAGAATCATCATGTTGATTAATCCTATTTTAAACTTTATATAATACGTAACTGAACGAAGTATACCA
>BMAO01010940.1:0-20506 GCA_019973975.1 Trichonephila clavata
AAGATTTACGAAAGTTATTATCCACAACAACAATCTGACCTGCCTTTAATTTGTTAATCAGTATCTGTACTACATAAGATAAAAAAACTGCAGAAATGTTATATCTGGAAGTTTACTTAGGGAAGAATGGGGAAGGATATGAGTTTTAACATCTGTTTTTCCTGGCATCAAAAGATGCACGGTTGGCATTTTTTGCTTTCTTTTCAGTTTTTGGATTTATCAATTACATTTTCTTCTAATTGATGAATATATATATAATTTTTTGTTAGTGTTTGAAGAGGAATATGTCAAGTTCTGTAAAAGAAAACTTTGCATAATACCACACATATTTTTAGTAAATTGATAAATATTGCCCGCTATTCATTCTTGTCAAAATTGTAACCAAACATAATTGAAAATTACTTACATTTTCTTCCAACTGTTCCATTAACCTCAGCTTCAGGAACTGCTTCAAGTATCATCTTTTGCAGTTCCTTGAAGCGAGGTTCATATCCTCATGCACCACTGAAATAAATTTTAAAAACAGGTTAGTATTTTAGAATAATTTTAACAAATGTAATGAGCTTTAACTGATTTTTATTCCTTAATGATTCTTACATAACAAATATCTTGATTAAATACAAACAATAAAGTTATAATTTATAAATATATTTTAGACCAGTAATTATGTAATTTACAAAATACAAGACAATGCACAAAGTATTCTTTTTGAGACTTATGGAATGGCTAACCCATTGCATACAATATTTACAATATATGTATTATTTATCTTTGTAGTCATTATTAATCATAAAACATATTTTTATATGCAATCAAAAAGTTAAGTAAAGAGATAAAACTTTTTTTGAACTTAAATTTTAATATTTTAAATTAAAACTGTGCCTTTTTTGGAATAAATACTTCCATTTGAACTTTTATATTTTGGTTAGCTAAAGTACAAAATAAACAGTTCATTCAATTAGCAAACATATATATCAACTTACATTAATCAAAATGATAGACTAAAAAATGTATTAATTAGTAAATTGTAAATTTTAGAAGGTTAAATGCCAGTGCCAATTTAAGTTCATTTCAGGTCCTGGGCGCAGAAGATCTATAGTCCCATTGTCACAGGCCAGATTGAAATTTATAACCAGAAAATCTGGTTAAGTCCAGCTTATCCAGGCACCCAATGGATAAACTGGCACTTGTTAAATATTTTCTTTTTGACAAATGATCAAAAGTATTTAGACATATTTTAGTAAAGATTTTACAAGTGATATCAATCTATTAACCCCCAAAGTATAAAAGTCATTTAAATTTACAAACAGTTTTAAAGTTAGAAAATTACAATGGGAGAAAAATGAAAGCTAAATGATTTTGAAACATAGTGAAGTGATTGGCAGCCCCTAGGATGGAGAGTGATGTTTCAGGGATATAAAATAACAGATTATAACTACCAGTCTGTGATAAAGCACTAAAATAGTTTATTAGTTCTTCAATATAATTAAGTTGAGAAAACTCATCTAGACTGAAACAAAACACACCATGGGTACTTGCATATTAGCGTCACCACAGCTAAATTGGCACCACACGAATTGCACCATTTTCCACTAAAATCTGACCAATTGGCATTTTTTTTAAACGTAAAACATGTTAGAATCTTTGTTTTGATATCAAGGTGTGATTCATGTGGTGCCAAATTTACTGTGGTGATACTAATATATAAGTATGCTAATACCTGCAGTGACTAGATTTGGTACAGGTATAATTATTTCTACAGTTTCAGCTTTTTTTATTATCATGGCTTGATATTAACTTAAGAGTTCACGTGTTGCAAAAAAAAGAAATTAAACTTGTCTTAAAGAACCCAGTATTGTTTGAAATGGTCTTATTAGAATGCAAGGGATACTATATGAAATAAGTTGCTTGTGTGTGGATGACAGAAAAATGTTTTCCCAAATTCCACACAATTCTCTTTTTATATGCTCGTCACTATGTACTGCCATATAACTAGAATGAATAATTAAAGAAACCTCCAATTCATCACAAAAAAAAAAAAAAAAAACGAACAGTCCAAATTATAAGAGCATTTAATAATATAACAATGGAGACTTTTTTTACATTTATATCTGACACACAAAATCCTTATTTCAAAATTATATTCATAAATACAGATACTATGCATTAATAACAAATTTCCAAGTTGCCAATTCCTGAATATTTTAAGGAATAGAAAATGCAATTTTGTTACCATTTCATGCACACATTGAGAAGCAATAAATTAAATAATAAGTCAGCGTTTTTAACTGAAATCAAAAAGGTCAGATATCACAAAGAACCGAAACAAAATCGATATTATATGATAATTAAATAAAAAAAAATCATTTGTCCATTTTATGTACGAAACACTCAACATTCAGTACGTTCAATGAACAATTTAAAACTATCCCCGCCTCACCAGAATTTAATAGTAATAAAAATCCTTAATTTTATGAGGATTATATACAAGAACAAATTTAGAAAGAAACCTTCAATCAGAGAAAATAACACATATGAAGTATTATAATCTATAAATGAAAATATATAAAATGAATTATGTTAATCCTGCGAATATGTTCCTATTAAATTTTCCAAATGAATAATAAGTGCATTGCAATTATTATATATTTGCAGTAAACAAATTCAAAATAAAATAACCCAAAAGATTCAAGGAACAATTTCAGCATCATGCATAATTTAAAACACACAATATGTGGTAACAAATGTAAAAATGATACCAATATTCAACATCAACTTTCGCAGACATTCTGTTACTATTTCTTAGCGACGCAGTCCAGACGAATTCCAATAAGAAACTTTCTTGGGTTACCTCTATTATGTCAATCAATTTGACGCGCTACCAAATTTGATTCTTTTCTGTTTTCGTAAAGTGTTGCCAACTACATAAATTTTAAATATTTTGTAGGGGATAATATGACGTCATTTTCCTAGCTGAAATATAGCTCAGTTAGTGAAAACGAATAATATAATTTCACTGACTATATTTCCAAAGATTTTAAATAAATCTCAAATGAGATATCAATGAAAACTTAACTAGTACAAGAAGCAAAGTAGTAATTGCCAATATTTGAATTAGTTTAGCTTGCTTAACATCGTACTAAAACTGCATTTGATCAAGCTTAGACGTAGTTTTCCAAGACCAATGGAAAACTACGATTTATTCTGGGTAAGACTATTCAGTTGTTCGAATGCTCAGTTTTCTACAGTCCAAAACGAAAATTTCTTACCTTTTTTAAATTCTGAGGATTTCAAAGGCATTTCTTTTAATTCAACGATTTTAAAAAATTAATGTATTGTTACATCGCGCGCGTTTTCTTCTAATACAGCCAGCAAGTCCACTTTAATAAAAATTTTAAACGTTAGTGCTCATAAGCGATGTTCAACAAAAGAATCAACCTGTCGCCTTTACTAGACACTCCGTTAAAACTTCTGGTTCTCAACGGAGAGTGGCAGATTGATAAACTTTGAAATGTTCTTATAATAACTACCAGAATCCCTCTTTTGACTTCTTATAATATGTAAAAGAATATAATTTTTTTCAATTATTTTTGCTAGCGCGCTCGTCTTCTTTCGTTCACTTACTGAAATGGAGAGAAAGTGCGCTACTTACAGTAATATTTGAAGAAAGATAAAACTTCACGGGGGAGCGGAAGTGTGTATGAAACTTTTACCTAAAAAAACCGCACCCAAAAAGTTTTTATTTCAAACTAAGCGTGAATTGTGAATCCGAGCCCAATTTCCGACTAGACCGCAGAACAACCGAATAACGCAACGCACGCGAACCTAACGCTTCATTTAAATTTACTCTTCAATAAAACGCACTTAAAGAAGTTATCACTTCAAAACTTTGATAAGAAAATAAAATCTCGATCAAACTATTTCTGCAATAGTGAAACTCACTAATTTGCACTTCTATTGATATTGTAGCTATATTTTTGCTAAATCCACGTGATTGCATTATGTGACCGTCATGTACTCTATTGAATTCAATGCTGACAATAGACTTATCTTACTTATTAGAATTTAGGTAAAATTTCTAATTTGACAGTTCAGTAAAGATGTTCAAGCATTAAGATACTTCAAATAGCTTTTCAAAATTGAAGTAAAAGTCGTGCATGTTTATTTATTAAATCGTAGGCAACAGTAAAGCGCATGAACTGATTAACTGGAAACACGCGATTGTATTTATCATGTGATTATGACATCACATGAATTTAATTCACTGAGAGATATGAACTCTTAGTTGTTTGCAACATTTTTTTCGGTTTTTCAGACTCGTGGAAAAGTCAAGATTACAATTATTTCTTGAATTTGTTTGGAATCTTAGCTCCTTATGCAAGTGTTTCACAATAAATCAATCAAGTGGAATGAGTAAATTTGCTTTACTACTTCTGTAATCAGATAAATTATATTTGCTATATTGAATACTAATTGTATTTAATCATCTCTACCGAGGGAGTTATTTGACGTGTTAATTTCATTTGTAATTCTTGTTTCTTTTTACTAATCACTTGCATTTAATCTATCGCTGTATAGTAAAAATACCATATTAAAAATATCGTAAGTCTTTATTTTACATAGATTTTTGTATTATGCATTACTTTTTTTCCGTACAAGATATATAGAATTTCTCCATGATTTTCAAGGTAACTACTTATTTATTTCAGTGTTTCTGATAACACATTTTGTAGATTTCAATGGCAGCATAAAAAGCTGCATGTCTTTTATGAGCAAATAATTTACACAAGGATTTCTAAGTGTGAGAATGAGAAGTGTCATTCCCCTTATGAAAACAGTTTCTTGTTATTCTTTAAATTTCTTTTTTGAAATCAAACTTAAATACTGAAGCAGTAAATCGCAAATAAATTTATATAAGGATATACCGTATATACTCGAATCTAAGCCATTATCGATTCTAAGCCACACCCCAAATTCTCCAAATGTTTTTGTGAATAAATGTTGTCATTGATTTCAAGCCGCACCCGCGAATCTCTACACATTCATGTGAAAAAATAAATTGTGCAAAATTTTCATCGATATCTGATAGTTAAGAAATTTAAGAAAAATTTTAGTAAGAAATAAATAATTTTACCAGCATTAAAAAAACTTTCAAATACATACATGAACCTATAATTACTCAAATCGTCAGTATCATGTTATGGCACGTGTCAGCGTATTATCATGTGCGCGTAACACTGTTATGTCTCATGAAGAGCATCGGTCGCCAGTAACCAAAACAAAGACTTCATTAGCTCAGCTTGGCGTTCAATTTGGCGTTCATCTTGGCATTCAGTTTCACGTTCACCCGTATAGTTTCCGTTCCCGTATGAATATGGGAATAAAATATAGCCTATGTTACTCCCCGTTAATGTAGCTTTCCATTAGTGAAAGAATTTTTAAAATCGCACCTGCCGTTTCCGAGATTAGCCGGAACAAACAGACAGACAGACGAAAATTTTAAAAATTGTTTTTTTGTTATGAGTACCGTATATACTTTTAGTGCATTAAGTAAAAAGCTGCTAATTTGAAATTACAAACAGACACTTCAATTTTATTTATTTGTATAGACTGTGTTCGATGTAAGCACAAAAAAAAAAAAGTGCCAACCATAACTGCTAACACTGACAGTAACAATTGCTTTTATGGTAATTTAATGTAATATATTTCGGAAACATTTTACGACTAAGTTTTTAATACAGAACATATTGCTCATAAATAGTAAAAGCTTTTCTATATTCGGTATCCATTTCCATTTAATCTTTGTAAGTGGAAGTAAAAATAAAGTATTTCAAATTGTTTCTTAGAATATATAATGAAAAATTTTAAAAAACGGATTGTTGAAAAGATTTTGTGTATGCTAATATTTCAATCAATAACATAACATTGATGAGTTCATAATTCAAACTATTAATTTAAGTGGAATATTTCAAACTTAAAGTTTATTGTGGTCAAGTAATGAGAATTTATTAGATTCCTTAGACTATTCATAAGATATAAGATTTATTAATTTACGATAATACTAAATCATAATAAACGTTATAAGAAAGTATTAAGGAATTTTATATAAAAAGTTTCAAAATTTGTGTAAAAATTTACACTGGCTACCAAATGGTACGTGATGAAAAAAATTAAGAAAAATAAAAAGTTTGAGTATTGCTATTGTAATTGTGTAATGTGTGGTATTTCCGCAAAAAATCTTTTGCAGAATCAGAATTTGAATCATGTATATCACTGGTTTTGAAATTCGTGGTCATGAACTATTCATTACTACAAACAAATAAATAATTGCGAATTATTTTTATGTAATAATTATCAATATGTGTGTTAACAATTTCATAGTTAAACTGTAACTTATCGTGTAACTTACACATTCAAAACAAATAATGAATACAAATTTATAAAGGTCAAAGGACAAAGAATTTTATAAATTCTTTTAAGACGTTTCAATTTATCATTAGTTGATTTTTATAAAAATATTTGATAAACATACTCTTTTGCTTCGGATTTACTGATTTTATGCTCTGTTTTTAAAATACGTACAAAAAATTTAAACCAAAAAAATAAAGCTTAATTTGATTTCAGATTTTATTAAAAGTTAATGTAAGGCTAATTTGAAACAGTTAAACTCTAGAAACGATTTACAGTCCTTTAAAAATTATTAGTTCTTGAGGTAGCCACGTGCATAGCATATCTTCAGTTGGAGTCGGACCATTGGGTGGTACATTCTTAAAAAGATTATTGCAACATTTCTGCTGCATTCAGACTTTACTTTTCTGTACAAGCAATCTTCCACTTTCTTCAGCTCCCTAAAAAAAATCACAGTTAATGATTATATATATATATATTTTTTTTTTTCAGTTTTAATCGTGTTTATTCATCTCCCTCTTGTAGAGAAATCTTGATTATATATATAGGGAGAGAGTGAATTAATAGTAGGAATTGAAAAAAGAGCATGATTTGTCTGCATTGTTGTAACAATGCAGCCCGGTTTGGCTAGTTTGGCTGAAAAACTGGTTTTCGACGCCAACTTTTGTCATTGCTTTAACAGTTACGCTGTTAGAACAATAGGGACGAAACTAAGTTGGCGTCGAAAACCCGTAATTAATTTAATTAATTAAGTGAGAATTAATGAATTAGTATTTGAAAAAACTGTATTAACATCAAGTGCCATCCACTACAAGTTTAAAAAAATTTATTTGAACTTGATTGGATGAAGAGAAAATATCTTATTAACGATTGAAAATTTGAATAAGATAATTATATAAATATGTAGAGAGAGGTGAGCTAATAGTAGGAATTGAAAAAAAAAAAAGACGTGAAATTTTAGTAAGAAAATAACCGATTGAGTATGAATGAATAAATCAAATTTCAGAATAAAGATAAATAGTTAAGGCATAGGAAATTTTACGATTATGTCTATTCCTCCAGAAATGAACTATTTTATAATCGAATTCATATTATTGAGCTATAATTGCTGACATATTCCTAATAATTGCTTTTTTAATACAATGACAGATTTTATTTGATTATAAAAAGTTTAACATCTTTATTTTGTCTCTATATTACTGTTTTACACAGGATTACTTGTGACGGCTATTACTTTCGTTGATGGAATGTAATAGTACTGATTTACTTGCAAACGATATTATATTTCTCCTTTTAAAAGAATTAAAATATTTAGAATACGCGACAATATATTAATATTCTGGATGAAGTAAATTTGGTGTTTAAATTAAAATCTAATTTTTTCAAAAATCGAGTATTTTTCCATTTATTGCTTAGAATCCGAAATTATGTTTTCTTATAAAACTCTCGTGTTGCTTATATCCATCGTAAGCAATTTAATCCTAAAAACTACACTTATTCTGAAAATGAATTTCTAGTAGATTTATCACTAATAAAAGGAAAATAATGTTGAGTTTAAAATACTCAATGAGTATTAAATATTTAGATGAGGTTTACGTTACAAGAGATCTCTTTTATAATTTTTTTCCATTTTTAGCAATCAAGAACTTGAGAGTGCGATCATATTTGCATGTTATGTGAGAGTTCATGTTCACAGATTACGACAGTTTAAAATTAGGATCAAAAGTCTAGGAAAAAGCTATCTATGTCACTGAAATAGTTTTTGCTATTTGTCAATTCACATCCAACTTGCACAAATTCGTTTAAAAATGGCAAGTGGTATGTGTGTATTTAAACTACTCGTAGTCGTTTTATTCTTAGCATTTGCTACATTTTAATGTAGTTAAAGCTGACATTATGAAAATATCCCGGTTTTCTAGCACATTTTAAAACAGAGGTCGGTTAACTGTGGCGTGCCAAACCCAATCTACCAATAGGATTTAGCGTGCCAAACAGTAGGACATTTTAGAAATGATTCAATTCCCGCGAAAATGCATGCAGAGTTAGAGAATAGAGGTGAGTAATATAGATTTAATTTTATTATATATTAATTTTGCATCATTTAAAAATATTTCTTAACAAAAATTTTTTTTAAAATAAATAAGTAGCATAAAACATAACTATTTCTTCCACAAAAATTAAAAAATTTAAATTATACAAATATAATGCATTTTTATTAAAATAAAAAGAATAGACAACATATAAGTATTTACCTTTATTATAGTTAAATAAAAAAATAAAAAATTTTAATCTGCCGCACTTTTTTTTATACAGCAAAATCAGGGGAATAAATCATTCGTGAAGTAATTTCTTTGCAGACTCGAAAATATTTTTAATACGAGGAAAGAGCTTTCACTTAGATATGTAGAACCAAAAAAGAGCAAAGCAGAGTAGATGCAAATTTCTCTCTTCAAAAAATTAAATCTCTCCAGAAATGACAGTCAGTAATTTACAGAATAACTGTCAAGCTATCTTTCGGATTATTTCGTAATTCCGTAAATATCAATGATTCTAAAGATGTTTGTCAAATAAAGTCCATTATAAATTTTTCAACTTTCATCGACTAAAAAATTAACAAATTTGTAGAGTAGTGCAGCGTGCCGCTGAGAATTGTACCGCATACCACATGTGGCATGCATGCCATAGGTTGACAACCCCTGTTTTAGCACATAAAATAAAATTTTTATCTAAATTCAGTTCACAAGTAAGAAATTCGATTATTTATTTGGATATTTTAATGAATTGTGATACATATATTTAAGGTATACGACTACGTTCGGAAACTAATTTTAAAAAAGCATTTATAAATCAATGTTTTTTTTTAGATTTAATGTCCCATGAATTAGAATATAAATATAAAATTGTGTTGTAAGAATATTATTACAATAAAACATTATTTATATGCAATTTTTTGACAAAAAAAGAAGAAAAAATGAAGAAAGGAGGACATATTTTCAAAACATTTTACTTTTACGAAAAATGCTTGTATAATAAAAAATACTTTGCCTGTTTATTGCCTATTTTGAAAATATACGCATTCTTTCTTCATTTTTTACCAAAGTATCGCATTTAAATTATTTTTCTTGTAATAATATTTTAGAAGAATTTTTTATATGTATATTCTAATTCAACTGACAGCAAATATCAATATCAATATCAATATATATATATATCGTAATAACGTATTAGTTAGTGATAAATTTAATATATATTTAAATTTTAATAACTTTATTAAACATTGTATGTGGAACATGGATACTCTGCTGATTTTATAAACTGTTATATTCCTATCAGTTTAGAGTAAGAAATATGTAATAAAAATAGAATTTTTAATTAGTTGTACAGTTAATCTATAGATGGCGCCTCATGCTGAGTAAATTAATAATAATATATTTTACTTAAAATTAATGTTATATGTCTGGGTTGTACTTTTATTTTCAAAAAATTTCAAAACAAAATTTAGAAATTTTAAATGTATATATATAGACTTGATGTTATTTTATCACAACTTACTAATTTTATGCGTTACTGATATTCACCTTTCTGTCACCCGGGAAATTGGTTATTGCTGTACTCACGTGATAAGTCTTTTTATCTAATTGTTTTAGCTTTGATTTTAATTTATTCTAGTAATTATTATAGGCTATAATATTATCGTTTTATATTTATCGATTATGGTTTTATTTGTAATAATAGCTAAACGTCTCTAGACTTTTCCTACTTTCCCTATGGCCCAGAGTATTGGCAAATACAGGTGAAGGTTGGCTGGTCGCAAAACTTTGATTAAACTTGCAATCCTGGTTTCTAAAGCCAAGAGTTTGCTATAGTACTACTGTGGCTAAGACTTTATACTATCGTGACTATAGTTATCTTAGGTTTATAACTATTTTGTGTATATTTTTGAATTTTATATATATATACATTTGTACATTTTTTTCTTAATCTCGGTCTCGAATGTAGTCAATCATCTTAATATTGACTTTGTGAACAAGTCAATATTAAGATGAACAAGTGAATCAACAACAAGTGAATTCTGCATATAACTTCTATGAATATAAAATTTAAAATTAGCTTTCTTTCAGTAAAAAAAATTTAAATAGCAAAATTTGTTTTTGGAATTGGTAAAATTTGAGTGAATGTATAAAAAACAATACAAATTTTGTAAAGATTTATAGGGCATTAATTTGCGAAAAAAAATTTCCAAGTAAATGGGGTGTAATGAACTTACTTGCACCCTGCTTCGTCACGTGACATTTCCTTCAAATCGAATCCGACTTCAGAAAAACAATTTGATTCGCTAGTAGCCTTGGTAATGCACTCTTCGTTTTCTTTGATCGCTGAGAAATAAAATTTTTTAATATGTTTAAGTACAATAAGTGTTTTTTTTACCAGCAATATGCTAATTATAAATCAAATCAAATTTTATACATCTCTAAAGTTTTTTGGAATACATCACTAAAGTTTTTCGTAATCCCTTTGATATTCCAGCTTTAATGTATTTTTTTAAAACCTAAGCCGCTGCGCTCATGCTGCTAAAACTGTTCAATAAAACGAACCAGAATGTAAAATTACTAGTTATTTTCTTTAGTGTACAGGTGATTAAAAATTAAAGTCCGACATTCAAAATTCTGTCAAAATAGAGCCACTGGTCAGAAAGAATTTATGTTTGAACTGAATATACTTGAAGAAGGGGGAAACAATATGGCATAAGAAAATGTTCTGATAGATGGCCCTGTAAGATGCAAGGTGGCGCTCCTCCGCCAATTGCAAAGCCAGCGATGCAACTGTATAAGAGATATTTCAGAAATGATAGAATGATCAGCCGTCCTTTTCCAACAGCCTGGCCTTCACGATCACCGAACATCAATCCTTATGACTTTTGGTTGTGGGATTATCTTAAAAGTGTTGTGTTCATAAGCACAGTTGCAAGTTTAGCTGATTTGAAGGCCTGGATCACGAAACACATTCCACGCATGATTCCTGAGACACTTCGTTCTATAGTTTATCTGTTTCAACTTGTGGCGGAAAATGGTGGACAGTATATACTGAACATGTCTTGCGCAAATCTAGTGAATGTTAATAGGCATTTTCCTTGCTACTTTTGGTCCAAGAACTACTAAAAACAGAATTTTCCCTATCAATGTAGTACGAAGATAGGCTTTTCATTAGCACTGCCATTATTGTTGAACGACTCAGAAGTCATTTTTTCCAACAAAAAAACCGAAATAATCAAGCACACTAAACAATACAGTTGATTTAATGGCCAACTTATACCGAAGCCGTCGTTATTCGATTCAAAATGTCACTTGTAGCTGAATCCACTTCAAGTTTTGCAGCTTACAGCGCCATCTGTCGATACACTTTAGAATTTTTTTTCTTATATATATATATATACATATATATATATTATACCGTTTTTCTCTTTTTTAAGTACATTCAGTTCAATTTTGACATCATTCTGACCAGTGGTTGCTTTTTTTTACAGAATTTTGAAAGTAGAACTTTTTAATTATAATCCCACCGAGTACATCAGTTTTCACAGTATTAATCACTAAGAATTTTTTAGCCATCAAAGGGGGTATTCTTGTAGCTACCAATAAATTGATCATGTCATAACTTTAAAATTTTTGCTTTAAGAGTTCGCGCGCGTGTTCTGTGCTTCCCTGTGACGTCATGCATCTACATAGGACGTCGTGAACATGGCCATTCCAAACTGAACATTTTATTTGCATTTTTTTAATAAGAATTATTTGCTTTATTTCATTATAAATGTTTGTATAAAAATGAAATTTGTTGCACAAGCTAAAAATTTTTTCCTTGAGCGCTATATCTTACCATCATAGTTTGGAATTGGCTTTGAATTTATAACCATAAACTTAGTTTAATTTTCAACTTATTATTTTTATTATGTACATTTTTTTACCTTAGAAACATTTTCTTTTCAACGAGAGGTTTGTTTTCGTCGATGGTTAGAATAAGATTTAGAGTGTATGGAATGTGATTAGTTTTCACGAGCCATTTTATGAAAGATTGGAATTAAAAATATACAGAGCTCTATACACTTTGAATAATATACACAAGAAGTTCCTTCTCACATTGACTCCAATTCTATATATTTGGCTTAGAAATTACTTTTTATAGACACTGACACGTTATTTTTACTGACAGTTATTAGAGATCTGAACAAGCTGAGCTTAAATTATGAGCTGCAATAAAGCATCCATCAGTGGCTAGTTTGTTAACGGTAGAGATGAAATATATATAATATAGATTTTTGCTCACGATTATTGCAAGGCAAAATGGCAATTATAAATACATCTAATTCTACAATCCTGGAATTAGGTGTATTTAAAACTCACTTAGACCAGCCGCCTTTTTCCTCACTTGCAAAAGTAAGTGTGAGAATAAGAGCTTACTTTCCAGCAGTATTTAAATACCATTCTTTCTGATTCACGAAGCTGCACGTCATCCAGAAGAATTCATTTAAAAATGGGGGGGGGGGGAGGTATTCATAATGTTTTGGCTCGACGGTGTGTATAATCATTAATAATATACTAAATTGCTATAGTTCAAACCAAATCCTTAGCAAAACAAGTATGTGATATAGCCGTGGAGGCTCTAAAATCTTTTTAACACACTTTTATTATAGCTTCGCTTGTATGTAACGGAATCTTTGAACTCGATTTTTAGCCACTTTAAAAGGTCAGATTAATTCGAAATCTTTCACACTTGTCAAGAACCGATGGCAATATAAGAATTTAATAATTTTGTTCCATTGTCCAGATCAAAATAATGAGGATTAACGTTTTCTCATTTTCAGGTTTGGCGACTAATTCCAGATCCCATTTCCGGATTTGGTGACTAAAAGATTAAGTTACAACCCTAAAGCGAAAACGTTCATGGTTAATACAAATACAACAAGCAAAAAGAGATTAATTCATCAATAAATAAGTGATAGTTTAAAAAAACTAAAAAAAAATCCAAAGCATGCTTTTATGGTAGATCGAACTAAAAAAAGATGAAAAATAAATTATAGTTTAAAAAAATTAAAAAAACATGTTTTCATAGTGAATTGAACTAAAAAGTAAAAAATAATTATTGATATAAGAATAAAATGACTAACGAAAAAATTAATGTCATTGTGGTAAAATCGTGGAGTGCTTTTACCACGTAAAGCATATTTTTACACTAACACTGCATTTCGGAATAGAACTAGTAAGAAATTAAAACAATTGATATCGAGAACCCCACGCTTTTATCACAATGACATTAATTTTCTCGTTAGTTATTTTATTCTCATATTAAGAATTATTTTTTACTTTTTAATTCGATTCACTATAAAAGTGTGTTCTTTAGTTTTTTAAAATTATAATTTATTTCTTTTATCAACTCATTTCCTACTGACACATATGAAATATGGAGAGATAAGTATATTTAAGTACCTTTGTTCAATTTACTTCCTTCCTTACAAGCATCCACGTTCGTTTCGTACCATTCTTTGGCATCCTTCACAAATTTCGTCTCACACATTGCGGCACCATCATTGATACATTTGATAAATGGGATTTGATCCCTAGAACAAAAGAAATTATAACTTTAATTGGGCTTTCATGTACAATAATTTAAAAATTATCAATCCCTTAAATCACAATTGGCACGCTTTAAGCAAGCTATCATGAGACAAGGTCCATGACATGTTAAGGGGAATTTTACAGAATACATAGAAAACTTCATAGTATAAGATCAGCAGAATTTTTAAGCTGCAGAAAGGTTTACTCATACAATATCACATTTTTCAAATACTTGCACTATGCTACTTCTTATACCATCTGATCGACGATTACGAAACTCATCGTGGCAAAGAGCTACATTACGCCTTTCGATATCCGCAGCTGGCAGTACATTTTGGCTCGGTTCCACCCCAATTTTTGTGGAAAATACCATGAGGATGGGGAGGGAGCCTCCCAACTTTCTACCCCCTCAACCACCCTCTAAAGAGGATTTTCATCTCGAAGAATATTTAGAGTGGCACCCCCATGCCGCAAAGTCACTATAAATTTATAAACATCCATGCCTTCTCCGGGACTTGAACCTAGGCCGAATGGCACAGCGTCATTAATCATTATACCGACTGGGGGGCAATTGCACTAAACATTTTTAAAACTACTACTTAGGACCCGTGGGTAGCCTAGTGGTTAGAGTATCGGACTCCAGACCGGAAGGCCTGGGTTCGATGTCACCAAATACCCTCCGAGTACATACGGAGTACGAACTCGTTAAATCAGTGGGTCCGAAAGTCTTGTGGGTGGTCGCAGCAGAAACCACGGGTGCAGGGGGCTGGAGAATATTTCCCTCCCCTCCGGTTCCATGCCTAAATTGTGGAGGTGGAGATAGGTGGTGTCGCCATCTATCGTGTAAGAACCGATAGATCGTACTGTCACCTACATGGTGCTCAAAGCTAACGACGGGCGCACACTTAGTCCCTTGCCACGATGAATCTCGTAGGCCTCGATCTGACACCATCAGACAGGTGTGGCATTAGAAACAACAAAACTACTACTAAGAACGAAAAAATAGAAAGACATATATTATTCACATGGAAAGAAAAAACAAACATGATAAAATACAGACTCGTACTTGGACTAACCTGCAATAATCCTCCATTGATGTAGTTATTTCTTTTGCAAGTTCTTTTATACATTTGTTCGATTCTGCATCGAAACAAGCCATGTCACATGACACAATTCCGACGGCAACTAAAAGAATAATAATGAGTTACATACTTCTATTTTAAAACATGGGAAACGAAAATTCGTCCCTACAAAGACACACCAGTCGAAGATATTTCGTGTATTAAGCTGATGTGGTTAACCAAGACGACGGTTTTTCAAAAATAACAGTTTAGGCAAGCACGTACACACCGTCTTCAAAATAAGATCATTACTTTGCGTGATTAATCTTTTTTTCCTTCTGTCTTTTGATTTTAATAGGATTCCGGATCATTTAAAGACATCAACCGTAGTATTGTTTAAATAAATTTTTAGTCATTGTTAGCCATAAAGTATTATACAGGGTGCGGCAAAAAACCCGGACAAACATTTTTTATAAAACTTTATAAAAGATTAATAAATGAACAAATTATAACAAATAACAATAAGAGTACACACTCGTACTAATAAATAAATATAATTCGTTTCAAGGTGACCGCCGTTTGCAGCAATGCATAGGCGCAAACGCTTGCAGAAATTTTCAGCAATGGTCCTCAAATCTTTTACCTTTAATCTGTCCCGTTCCAGTAGAAGCGATTGCTCTTGAGAGTCCGAAGTTTTGTGCAGTTTAGTGCAGGCCTTGGACTTTATAATGGACCATACATTGTAATCCATGGGATTGATATCCTGCGAGTAGGGAGCCATTCTTCAGATGATATCATGTCTGGAAAATTCACCTTACACCACTCCTGCGTCTTTTTGGCCTTGTGAGCTGGTGCAGAGTCTTGTTGAAACGTCCAATTTGCATTTCCGAAATGCTTTTGGGCCCACGGAAGTACAACAGCTTCAAGAATGTCCCTCTGATATACTTTTTGATTCATTTTAATGCTCTCTTCCGCAAAAACCAAAGGTGTTTTGCCACTTGCGCAAATTCCGCCCCAGACCATGACTGACTTTGGATATTGGCGATGTTCAACAATTGCCGAGGTGCTTGGAGAGTCCACGGAACAGATTCTATCGTTTTGGGAATTATGAACTTGTTGAACCGTAAAGAGCTTCTCATCAGTGAAAAGGATTCTCTCCCAGCGCTGACTTGCAGCGCTGACTTAAAGGTTTTCGGCATTATCGGAGTCGTACGAGTTTTTTTTTCAGTGAGAAGCTGAACTTTTCGCAACTTGTAAGGTTTCAGTCCAAGCTCCGTTTTTGCTATTCACCTCACCGAACTGTCACTTATTCCCATGCCACGAGCAATTTGTCTCATGGAAACCCTGGGATTACTCTGGACTCGCTTTTCGATGGTCTTACGATTCATTGAAAATTTTATAGTGCGTTTTCGCCCCTTCCTGGACGTCGACCATTATTGCCAAGTTCTTTGAAATGGCAAATTGCATCAAACACTATTTGCCGAGGTACAATAAGCAAATGAATGACTTTACACTTTTCGTTTCCCTTGCTGAAACAACTCTAAAATAGCAGACCTTTTGCTTGACACAAAAACACATAAATCAAAGTACAAACTAAGAAATGTATTAAAAAATATATTATTATTAAAGTGGTGGATAAAGAAACATGAAAACACCAATTAAAAGGAAATTCGTTGATTATTCTAGGAGGCAAGAAATTTGTCCGAGTTTTTTTGCCGCACCCTGTATATCTTGACAGAATTTTTTTAAAAATTCACATCATTTCAAAAAAATTTTGATAGTGGTATATTGCTTGTAAGTTAGTATATAACTGAAATATTTTAATATTGCGATATTTTTCATTTTTATTTTGAAGGATTTGTAGTTCTTTTAAAAAAATCTTGGATAAATTTATATTCAATTTGTATTACAGCTTCAAATATTTCGAAAATATCAGTTGTATTAGATTTCTCCCAGAAAGTATTCTTTGTTCTAAATTAAAGATCTCATCATACAGGAAACAAATGTTCAATTAAAAGTTTGAAGTGTTTTTATAATTAATGATTTATTTAAAATACATGGATTAAACAAGTGAACTTTTTTATTTCCATGTGTTGTAGTATTAAAGTACTTAAATTTCACTTTAATATTAATATGTGTTTTGTTTTATGTGATAGTTTTTTATATTATGATAGAGAGTTATTTATTTATCAACTAGCAGCTTTAAGCAGGAAAATTTTCTTAAAATGGAAGAAAAGTTTAATTTGTGTGGGATTTTTATCTGAATTAATTTAATAATGAAAACAAAACACAAATCAAAATTTCACGTACATGTTTTCAAGTTAAATAAAGTGAGAAATGTATAGCCGTAAAGGAATTCTTTGAAATAAGACATAAATTTGCAGGTAGGTGTAACATTTTCACAGAGAGATATATTATTAGAAATTTTATCGGGTGAAAATGTTTTCTCCCTCCACCCTTACAATTGAAGATTGACGTTAAATTTGCAGCAATGGTTACAGTATAATTATTATTCGATGAAATTTCAATTTATGGGAAGAAAATTAGAGGTAAAGATCTATTTTCATAACGAAGCAAAAACAGATAATAGTGCGAAATGTCAGCTTTTTAAGGAAGAAAGCGTGGTTGACGTCATATTGCTTTATATTGATTGTCAATTGTTATTGATTACAGTATCAAATGATAATGAATACAAACAAACAGTTCTATCCTTATCAGAATAGGAAATAAAGAGGTGTTCTTTTTTTTGTTGAAAAATCTTATCTCGTGATTATTTTTTACACCACCTTTACTTAATACAATGAAGCGACTTAATATTATCTAACACAGATATAGTATTAAGCACATTAATAAATTTAAAGGGAAAGGAATTA
Source organism: Trichonephila clavata (assembly GCA_019973975.1). Lineage (NCBI taxonomy): Eukaryota > Metazoa > Arthropoda > Arachnida > Araneae > Nephilidae > Trichonephila > Trichonephila clavata. The sequence continues at coordinate 17,953 of BMAO01010940.1, forward strand.
TACAGTTGGATATGAAAGTGTACAAGCAGGATTATGGCGAGTTGCAACCTATTGAAATTTCAAAATATATCTGTGAATACAATATAAATATTTTTCTTGGAAATATTTTTGTATATCTAGTGAATTTGTGACAGAACGAAATGTGTGAGAGAGAAAAAGAACTCACGCATTGTGTTTAGCATTATTTATTTCGCAGATTTTGATACTAAGAATGCACTGGGTGTCCGTAAAGTATAACAACACTTTCAAATTACAAGAAAATCATAGTAATAATAAATAAACTCAAACCGAAATTGCACCCCACGCTTTTACCCCAATGACATTAATTTTCTCGTTCATCATTTTATTCTTATATTAAGAATTATTTTTTTACTTTTTAGTTCGATTCAGTATAAAAGCGTGCTCTTTAGTTTTTTTAAATTATAATTTATTTTTAATTTTTTAGTTTGATCTACTATAAAAGCGTGTTTTTTAGTTTTTTTAAACTGTCATTTATTCATTGTTGAATTTATCCTTGAGTTTGATATTTGGAGCCAGAATTACGTTGCTGCTGGAATAAGTCTTGCTCTTCAATGGATTTTAATTAAAGGGTCTGAAGTGTATTTATTCTCTCTGTTTACGGGGTCTCGAATGAGTCCCGTATCGTTATATTAGATTCCGTCTCAAAAGAACAGGTCAAAAAAATACAATTTGTGGTAAAAAGAAAAAAAAGTTTGAATTAAAAAAAAATTTAATGCACCATGTTTTTATAACGGACTAAAAAGTATAAAATTCCTCCGTTTCGTTCCCACCCCCCTTCTTTTTTCGCATTTTCATGAATTGCCCTCCACTTCTGAGATATGATCCAAATTTCAAGTCTCTAGCTCATCGGAAAGTCACACAGTTTATAATCAATTACAAGATCCCACCCGGACAGACATTAAAGAAAGCGAGTTAATAAAAACATGGTAATTTTAAGTGTCAATCCTTTTTTCACCTTTTAAACGTATTGCTATAATATTAATTCGTATCATCACTTCTAAACGTATTGCTTTATAAAAATGTAAAATATTTAGCCGTTAGAGCATAAATTATTTTTTTCACATCACGAGCCCTTTTTATTTATTTTCATTTTCAGAAAAATGTTTATATTACAGTAAGAAATTGATAACACCCACCCACCCTCCACTTTCTCACATACAGAACACTTTTTTTGTTTGTTTTATTTTTATTAACCACAAGTGTATTAATTAAAAACACTCGCTGTAGGGTTACACCTTTTTCTTTTAGCCTCTAAATCTGGAATTCGTCTCCAAATCTGAAAATGGTACATGGAATTAGTCGCCAAATCTGAAAATGGTTATGGAATTAGTCGCCAAATCTGAAAATTGTATGTGCCATAAGTTGCCAAATCTGGAAGTGGTATATGGAGTTGTCGCCAAATCTGATTATCGTGATTCCTGACGATCCTGATGAGGACATAGGAACAAAATTATGAAATTATTGTATTGTCATCGGTCCTTGACAAGTGTGCAAAATTTCGAATTAATCTGACCTTTTTAAGTGGGTGAAAATCGAGTTCCAAGATTCCGTTACATGCAAGTGAAACTTATAAAAGCGTGTTAATAAAATAGAAAAGTTTTCATGCTATAGATTGTTGGTGTGAAAGTGTTTGAATACTTCGACCCAACGAGTTTCCATGGAAATATTTTGATCATTTTTACTCGGTTACTTTTTGCGATATAATGTAGTTAGAAATTAATGAAAATTCGCCAAAAACTTCTGTGTGTGTATCTTTATTACATTCAATATACTCCTTTTCAATTAATACATCCAGAGATTTTTGAACATTTTCCCATGCGGGATCTTTTTAAAATCTCCCCAATAAAATATCTCCATTACTTTGGTAAGAAAGTAAGTTCACTGCTCTAGATATTTACGGCTTAATTTATAAAATTCTGTAGCCGTCCTTTTAACAAACTCTTCCTCTATATAAGTACTATTATCTTTTGATTTCACCATTAATTGACGGATCGTAAATGGAAGAGACTGATTGGTCTGAGTCAAATTGTTTTTTAGTTGATTGATTCTTTGTGCAGCTTCAAACTGCCGATATCAGTTTGACCTTCAGGTTTCAATACAGCTTTCCGAACAGCTTCAAAAAACGGGATCATTTTACGGCACAGAGTTCATTTCGGGGACACCGGGACTCGTAATTTGTAAAAAGGGACAGTCCCAGCTCAAAACGGGACGTCTGGGCACGTTTATGTATGAAGCAGAGATATCCCGATCAGGTGGTCAGTCTGAAGCGAGATCCCCAGTGTTTAAGTCCCCAAGCAAGCTTGGTACCCATTTATCGACCCACTGCAGTAGGGATGAAAGGTGAGTCGACCTTGCCCCGCCTGGAATAGAACCCGGACCTGCTTAGTGAGAAGCGCGATACGCTACCACTTGACCATTGGCCTCATAATAGTAAATAAATAAAATTTTAAAAAATGAAGATATTATTTCCGTTTTTTTTTGTTTCATAAAGAAAATATCAAAGTTTTTTACAATGCTTTATTACGCGATTTCA
>BMAO01010941.1:0-23649 GCA_019973975.1 Trichonephila clavata
AAAGTCCGGAACGCTCTTTAACTATGTCTTATTTTACAGGAGAGTTTCGAGAGCTACGGTTTCTTATTGAAACGGAAAGTTTTGTTCGAGAAGTTTGCAATGGATAATGCCCAGAAAGTGGAATCGGAATGGATATGCCGAAAGGTTCATTGGAGTTTCAACAGTGAATTCCTTTGCAGCTGGAAGCATTGTGAAAGAGGTATGTGTCTGTTTTCTAAGAATCGGAATGCGTAGATAACTTTTTTTAGGATTCTGCGAAATTTTCATCATTTTAATAATTACGAGTTTATGTGGGTTTTTTTTATTGAAAACTTTCACTTTCCTCTTATAATTTCTTGTATTCTTCAGTTTAAATGCAATTTTTCAACGATCCTCTTTCCGTTGCAATGGGTCCACTTTGGCGCCCCTTTTCAAATTCTTCGCCAATGACTCAAATGCAGAAAGGGCCACTGGTTGGAGCGACTTAAATTTTCCGAGATTGGTAAGCGCGCCATTTGTTGGTAACCGAGATTATTGAGTACGTTTTTTAGGTTTTGTTGTTTCAAGAATTTTTAGTATTTATTAGTTTTATTTTTTTTCTTTGTTGTAAATTACTTAATGTTAAGTATATTTTTTGTTTTTGTAATATATATAGCAATAAAAAAAATGTTTTATTGACTTATATTTGTGGCCGTATCCCTAAACGTTTCAATCGATTTTCCGCGTTGTCGTTTCCTCGCATTTCTGCGTCTACTTTTTCGTGGAATATTTGACAGTTTTTTGGCTTCGATCTTCGGGCGTGGATGTTTGTTCAAATTCAATTTCTTAATATAAATTTTCACACACATTCACAACGGCTACCAATGAATATTAGTATTGTTACAACTGAGTATTCTGGAGGTTTTTTGCTGTTTCTTTCGTTAGGAAAAAAAGCTGTTGGAATAGTACATATGAAAGACGATTTAATTGGTTCGTCGTATGCATGTCTTACGAGTTTGAAAAGCATGGAGTTGAGACAAAAGAAAGGTTAAAAAGGCAGTATGATGGTTTTGAAAATAGTGTATTTCAATTTTTCAGTTTTAAATAATTCCTTTTAATCAACTGAAATTAATTTTTTTCTTCTGTTTTTACGTTTTGAAAAGCATAATTTTGCAACGATTTATAAATGCGTTTTTGTGATTTCACTTTTTTTGCCATGTTGAATTTCGCGCTTTTGCATAACGTATTCTGGAAGGGTTGGTTGCAACTCCAAAGAACAAGAAGCGAGAGCGCGCTAAGTTGGCGATCTTTTGAAATTGCGCCAACCAGCGGCCGATTCTACTTTAGAGAAATTGTATTATATTCGGAAAGTAACTACTTTTTTGTATCAGATGAAAGGCTTTCTGTAAAACATTGAAGATTTTATCGAGTATAATAGAACTGTTTTATAAAAAAATATCAAGTATTTTTTTAAATGCTGAACTGGAAGTTTTCTTATAATGAATATTATTTTATTTTTTATAATAACAGATTGTTTTTATTAAAAATACATTTTTTGGTTTTTAAACTGGAAGCATTTTAAAAAAAAAAAAACTTTAATTCTGTGTGAGACAACCATTCTTTAAAAATAAAAAAAAAAATTTCCCATGAAGTTTCAATTACAGTGCTTCTTTTCAAATATGCAAGGTATTAAGGCTACATAGTGCCGTACAAATTACGAAAATTTTTCTTTTGCATCTTATTGTGGCCCATATCATTGGGAAGCTTGCCGCAAAATTTCACAAATCTGATAACAAAGTTTGTAAGATATTTGAAGTTTTTTGAGCTTGGGTTTTATTTTAAAGCATTTTCCTACTCTTAACTTGAATTATTTATAAATATTTTTGAACTCTTTCAGTGTGAAATGGTTATTAAAATACTTTCTGCTTGATTATGTTTAGAGTTCTCATAGTTACTCAATTGAGATTGATTTCAATGCCAATTTTTGTTTTGAAAATGCTATGGCCAAAATGTTTTCAGAGAGAGAGGTTGCTATCAAATAATATATTTGAAAGAGATGGAATACTACTGAAATTAGACTTCCGAATACAAGTATTGCAGATAAAATTGAATATTTCCATGATATACCAAACTACATTATACTAAACATATTGCAACACTATATTTTAGAGTCGTACAACAAGCACTAAAACTTCCTAAACTGCCAAATCAAAAACTGGAAAAAAAATTTAATTTTATGTACAAACCATGCAATTTTTAGGTTAAGGTAAAATCATAAATAATTTTGTGTTTCAAAACTTTTGTGAAAATATTGGGTTAAGATTAAGCCGAATAACCTGTGTTGTCACAAATGCCATCAATATTATGGGAAAATATATTTCGAATTTAAAAAAAAAACGTTTTCAGTCATTAACATATTAAAAAATTGAGAGCTTTAAGGTCCTCATATGTTTTTGTTTTAAGCCATTACGATCTTTTAATGCATTTTTCTTAGACATTTAATTTTGAATATATAAGTGTTTTCTAATCCCTAAGGCTTTTTTTTCTGGTCAAGATCGAGTCTTGAAATTTTTTTTGTATCTACTCCCAAACATATGCTCTGTAAAAGTTAGTATAGATTTAGGTCTGAGATCTCTAGTTATTTATTCAAAGAATGCTAAAATTAATATTTAAAAATTTTGTGTTTTTTCCAGGCTTAGCTGGGAAAAAATTATGAAAAATCAAGGGAACAAATTTTTAAATCCATAGCAACTTTTATAATAATCTAAGAAACATAACTTAAAAAGACTAAAAATTTTAAAAAGTGAGCATTTGATAAGAATTTTTTCAAACTTTTTAAATTGTTAGATAAAGGCTGGTCGCACACACAAATTGAATAGTCTTACTTTAAGAATCAACTTAATATAATCTTGATATAAAACAAATTATTTTTACTGTTACTGCCTCTGCAAATTTTTTTTGAAAAAGGGTACCTTGTAGCCTTAAAAAATATTTTAACCCTTTCATGACTAAGGAAAACATTTTTCTTCATTTTAAAATGAACTTATTGTAACTTATCTGTCTTTTTATACAGAAAATCATAATAGAATGTATGCAGAGCACAATTACATGTCCGGGAAAATTTAGAGAGGGGAAAATAATGTCAAAGGAATTGGCACCACTGAAACATGCGAGTTGTATTCTAATTCTCACTTCAGTTTATTCTGTCCTTTAATAATACATTAATATTTTATGTTATTCGGTGAGTATAGTTTTCGCACAATGATAAAGTGTATCTCAAGAAATACTTATACATTGTCAAGTTGATTTTTATTTATTTTATGTCTCAAAAATAAAGAGTTACATGTTAATATTGAATCCTGAGAAACTTAATTTCCCTGTAAGGGCTGAAATTTCGGAACTTACAATGCATAATCATGCTGTTTAGTTATGGAATACCAGAGGAAAATATTGCATGAAATTCTTTGTTGAGATAAAAATGTGGATGAATAACTTTTTTAAAAAAATTTAAGATGTGATCAGCGAGTAAATGTAAGAAACATTTCTTTTTCATAACTTAATGGAAAGTAACTGATGAATATCTGAAAGTACTATGTACACTTGTAATCTAGATTCTTTTTTTACCTTGCATTCAATACTAACCTAAAACATTAGAAAGGCATGAACAATAATTCATCACAATGGAAATGCAACGTAGACATAACCAATGCTAAACTGTTGACTAGAACAAATTATTTTGCATAAAAAGGATCTCCCTTTCAAACATATAATGTTGATATATTATATATGAATTGCAATCAATATTTTGTATTTTATTTTTCAAGAACTTATGTGTATTTAAAATAAGTTATATTTTTATTTGTAACTCATTGCACATTCAATTTCCAAAAGAGACCCAGGTAAAGTCTCTACGAATGAAGAGTCATAAATTGGTATATTTGATTCCCCATGGTCAATCCTATAATGGAAACAATACGATTTTAAATAAAAGACATGTACACACACTCATGCTATGAGCACAATTGTATGAAAGTACTAATTAAAATAGTAATTACAATGCTATGAACTACCAGAAAATTCACCAACAAACATTCTCTAAAAGACTAGAATTAGATAAATACATCTAGCCTTAGAGAGAACATCAGCTAGTATTTGAATTTAAAAAAGAAACTGCAGAACAAAGAATTACTTGTGTTATTTGATAACAGTTTATGGTTTGAAATATCTATAATATAGTGTACAGGACCACAGTAAGCATTTAAGATAGTATTTATTTCCAGTAGCAGAGAGGTTTTACATAATATAAACAAGGGTTTTTGTACATGTGGAGCCATCTATTAAATATACTAAAAACCAGTATCTAACAATATCCAATGTAATTATTACTTTTGAACATCCAAGTCCAGATGTAGAAAATTCATTTAACTAACTTTTCTGTACTTGGAAAATGAAGTTGCCAAATATTTTTTCATTGTTGTAATGAACCCAAATCACCGTGCTACTCACCTTTTAAATATGTAATATTTTTGAATATAACTTTTTAGCTTTCCCTTTTTCCATGGTATAACTTGAATATATAACTGAGGGAGAATATCAGAGGATAAGAATAACCAAATGAGATTATAAACTTCACGGATATAACGCATTCTCCGAAGGGCCCTTTCAGTCTCATCGCTTTGCATCAGAATAGAAATTTCAATAACAGTAAAACTCCTTTTAGTATTTCTCCATCTAAGACAGTCTTCTTGATGTGACAAATTTGCATTTCATAGGTTGCTTCTTCGAAATTTTGCATACCTGAAAAGTAAACAATGAATTTCATAACATTAATTACTTTGTCAGAATTTGAAGCAAACAAGCTTTAATTCTGCAAGGATTCATGCAAAACATTTGAGGACTTTGGCAGTTGTTATTGGTGAATTTCGTTTTGCAATGTTATGGCTTTCTTGTGAAAGTTTTAGAGGTACTCATTGTTCACCTAAAGCAAACTGTTGTTCTTCTATTGATTACATTTCCATGCTTAAGTGTTTCTGTAATAAATGTAAGTGAAAATTAGTTAAATTCATGCTTACTGTAATGTTGCATCAAGTTTCTCAAATCAATATATTTTTTTAAAAACTTTATGCAAAATAATCTTGTTAATTTGAAATTGATGTGTTTGATGGATACAAAAGCGAAGTAAATTAATACAACTTGGAGGATTTTTGTACCTAATTGTTCAATGAGCACTTCATTTTCTGCAATTCTAACAGAATGTGTAATTGAGTTATTCCGTTTGGGGGGAATTTCATGCCAGTTTTATAAAAAAAAAGTAAAAAGCATGTTAAGTAATGTATCTGTGAAAGTTTCCTCCATAATATTTTAGGAGCTGTAAATAAGTATTCATCATTTTTATTTGCATCGTATTCTATTTTGGAATTTGCATGTTCATCAATCTGTTTCATATATTTAGAAACTAATTGTATTTTAATTTTTTATCTTTTAATGGAAATAATGAAAAATTTAAGTGTTACATACGAGAGGGGGGTGTGATTTTCCGGAAGGCAAATGAGTTTTGAAAATAAGATTATTTCCTTTTTATAAAATTTAGAATTAGAATTTGTCCAAGTTCGTCACAGCAGTATTTTTTAACGATGCTGTTGAAAAGCGTGAAGATGATTTGCGGTAAATAGTCAAGCAAGTTTGTGTCAAGAGTACCAATGCCTTTTTGATCCATGTGTTCTTGTATTAAAACTTTGAAAACCTATATTTTTCAAATAGTCATGCATGTTTATTACATGATAACCGAATGTGAGGATAGTGTCAGTAAGTGCAAATATGCTTGCGAGAAGAGCAGAATATTATTTTTCAGGGATTAGCAAAAATACAAGCAACCCCTGCAACTTGCCAGACACGAAAAGGTAAGAAATTTTGACCCAAAGATGGTCTTATATTTTCAAGAGGAGAGCCATTAAAAATTTGTGACATTTGATTTGAGGATTTGAAACGCTGTATAGAACGATAGGATTAGAGAAGTACTCTGTAGTGGCGAATCAAGGAATGAGTTACGCTTGAGGTGTTGCAGAGCATGTTTTTCTGTGACAGGATGCTTTTTGTCGATGTTGGGTCGAAAGCTTTACAATGAACACGAATGCCTGTTCGAAAACGAACTTTACGAGCGTTTGCATTGTCAGATTTATTTTGGTTTTTCTGTGCGAGGTAGGATATGAAATAAAGTTGGACAAGAAGTGTGGAAGTAATTTGAGATTTGAAGCTTTAAACGAGAGTTTTTCAGTCATTTTATGTGTCAGTTGATCTGTAACTCGACTCATTGTCGGTGGTAATGTGCAGTTTATCTCGGAAGTTTTACACAGTCAAGCAACGTAATGTTAGTGCATGTTGTGGGATGTTAAGGAGCCATCTCAGCATTTCGTGCTTACAGTCCCCCGAGTGTTCCAGCAGGTGAACACATCAGGCATAAGGGCTACGGAGAATCTATGACGTGGAACTTACTAGATGGCTGTGTGCTTGAAGGCGAGGATGATTTCAGCAGGTTAAGAATGCAGTTGATAGGAATTGTGTCTAATTAGGAGGTAAATTTAAACATAACTTTTTGGAATGTATCGCGTAATGTGTGTGCTAATTATCAAAAACGATGCCAAGATTTCTGAGGCGAGGAAATGATGGGTTTTCAACTTCCCATTTGTTAAGAAGTGAAGCAAGCTAGCACTGTGGCGTACGTATTAATGTTTGTGAGCGAGTATGATGGAATGGCATCAATGTAGAAATGAAACAATATTGGGCCAGGTCAGCCTGAAAGGGCTTCATTTATCCTAAGAGAGAAAGTGCAAGAGATCAACTGTCAAAGGAGTACGACTTCAGTAGTTATTTTGGTTGTTGAATCCATCACTGCTGACTTCTGTTAATTTAAGAAGTGTGTAAAACCACATAGAGATTCAGGTTCTAGAGGGGACAGTAAATTCCACGTTACTGAGGGTCGTTAACCACCTGGTACTTTTTGAGTGGCCATAGGTATTGACAGTGTGCTTTTTGTTTGTCGGTAAGAGCAACCGAGAAGAGGAACTGAGCTCGGCAAAGACTGTCTTGAGTATCGAGGGCATTTAATTTTTGATTCTTCAGACAATTGTTCATTTTCGTGTTGTACGAGTTCCTAATCGAAAGGAAGCATGGCTGCAATTGTAATCCTGTGTGGATGGTAGTCGAAAAGAGAAATTTTTATTAAAGTTTAAGGTGAAGTCTGAGCAACGGGGAGCGATAATTACAGATTCTATTGTATTAGCAGATCGAGTCAATACAGTGAAAGTATTAGTATCAGGTCGAGGAGGAACACAGACATAATAGAAACTGCAAATTTATTTGCAGTATTGCAAGAGGTCTCGATGTGGCAATCCGAGTGGTGCTAAAGCGTGCATGGCTAGTTGGTATTATTGGTGGTGTGGCATCAAAAAAGTGAGGTCTTATTAAACTATCGAATACTGCATTGAGCAGTGGCCTTAGGGTATCAGGGAAAACGTTGCCAGTTGGGCATGTGTCAAATGCTCAGGTGTCCGAGAGTCTCTTTGGTGGCAGCGTCACGAGAAAAACAAAAAGAGACTGCTCCATTTGTCTGCAGATTGACCCGGAGCATCATCGTGTCAAATGTTGGTTAATCGGTGTATCTTTGACATAACGACAGTAATAGGTTTTTCCAGATTTGGTTCATTATTTAATTGTTTCCACGAGTGTGCCCTTGGTTCAGTGCTAAGCACGATTGGTGGTGAAGCGTCCATTTCAGCCGAACAACGCTCTGGTTGAATGAGGATGTCGGTGCATTTCTATTAGATCTGGGTGGTGGTACATGGAGAGGATAGAGCCGAAATCACTGTATTGTGGGACCCATCACATCAGAGGGAGTCTCTGGAAGTTGGGTTTGATGAGTGTGCGACTCCGAAAAGAGGCATCGGAAGCTGCTCAACAACCAGACCGCAGAGGAAACAGGAGCCCGCACGACGTACGTCTATCAGCTGGTGGAGAGTGTAGATTTAAGGTTGCGTTAAAAAGGCGAGCCGGAAATAAAATTCCATGCGAACGATCGCTTCTGTGCCGTGGAAGACCCTGTTCGGAGAATGCAACCACGGTCTCGGGGCTTTGGCGGGGAGCCGATAGTTGTGTAACTGGGAGCACAGTAAGGCCCGGTGGAAAGTTTGAGTGCGAGTACAGAGCTTGGATTACAAGCATTTAAGTTTAGAAGAGGGATATGTTGAAGTTGCAGGGCTTCCCACGGCCAGGCGCTAATTGGGGGTATGTTCCCAACAAAGAGTAAAAAAAAAAAATTGGATCAAAAGGAGAGCAACATTCACAAAAGATCTTTCCGATAGAATTTCGAAATGCTTATCAATTTCAAAGAAATATTCCTCCTCCTCTGAGGCACAGCAACCGAACCGTGCGAATTGGTTCAGGGACGGGTATTTCAGCAACCTGTTACGAAAACCAGTCCTGGTCGTGTCCGGAAAGAGTTGCAGTTAGGACACGACCAGGTAGGAAACATTTAATTCATGGGTGTCATCAGTCACACCATAAGGACACCCCTAGATTTGCATACGTTTTAGTATGTAATGTTAGGGGGGGGGGCAGAATGTCACAGGAGACTTGAACCAAATAGCAAAGGCAACATCTAGCAACACCAAGGGGTTTATTTGAAGCTCAATGCAAAACAGCTGCAGTGGTGCATCAAACAGGCAAGGAAATGGACGTATTTTACCCAGCGCTAGAGTTAACATTCCACCACAAGGAGGGGGTGGTGAGTTGCAAGCTCCCAGTCTTTAGGCTTTTTTTTATAGATGCTATTTAATAACAATTCCAGTGCAGGGGAACTCGGTCCCCATACTATATACACTGCACTTTTATTTCATCTGCACAGTAGCATTACTTTTAAAAGTTCTAGTAGGGATCGAGTACAGTGGCTTCACGGTAACGACTCACTTTTATGAGGCCAATTCGTTTTCCATACAAATTGAAAAGAATTTTTTTTTAAGCTGCTCTTTTTCAAATGAATTGGCAAGAGGTCGGCACAAAGTCTGCAAAAGATAAATACATTTAAAAGTTCTTTACTTGATATTTACGTACCTTGGTGTATCATTTTTTAAAATCCACATATGTTCCCTAGGTCTAACCCAATTGCAAAGTAGGAAGAACATCCGAGGAAACATGGAACAGAGAAAGCAGTGGCTACCGATCAAGAGCAAAGTTTCCCGTCTACGCACAAACGCCGCAGCGTTCGACATGTTAACTCTTTTTCCAGTCTATCTGATGGGAAAACCTCAAAATGGGATTGCCAGCCTAAGAAAATAAGATTCCAAGAGCAATGTCTTGTGTGTGTGCAGTGTATAAAAAGCATTTCATTTTACTTGAATTTAGTATGCAAATAAAATATTTTTCTATACCATTCACTCTGGTGTAATCATTCGATTGAAGGCGGCATTAGAAATGTATATATGTCATTGATCACAAGAACAAACTTTGAATTGGGTGATCAAAATTTTAAGATCCAACCCCAATGGGCATTATAAACAATAATTCCCCTTTTCATACTACAGGACATAATTTTGAAATGGGGTAAGCAGATTCTTTTCATGAATTAGATGGGTTTTACAAAAATAGATCCCGAGTGGCATTGTGGGGGATGAAAGGAGAGTTAAAGCTAAATATTCCCATTTTTAAAATATTACACTTCATGTTTGAAATGAGGCGGGCTCACGGAGTGGAAATCCACTGCAAAATGGTTTTCACAAAAGTGACCCCAAGTGGTATTGCAGGGACTTTGAAAATGGAGATCATTATTTATAATGCTTCTTTTAACTATTAAACCCACAGAGAGTTGATATCAGGTAGGCATGTTCCTTTCATGGAGTAGAGATTAGCTAAGAACCCATTTTCGAAAATCAACCCGCTAGATGCGTTGCGCAGGGGGGTAATTAAGATGTGTTATGGATAATTCTTTCCACGTACAGTCTCGATGTTTTGTAGGCATTTTCTTTTCCTCGAGTAGATATCCACTAAAAAAGGATTGAGAAAATCAAAACTTAACTGGGCTTAGAGGGGTTTTAGAGTTAACTATTCCTGTTTGTGACCTATAGACTTGGAATTTAGCAGGCATGCTCCTTTTATGGAGTAAGAGATCCACTAAGAAAATTGACTTCTGAAGGGGTCAAGTGCCTTTATAGATAACCATTCACCTCTTAACTATTAAACCTACAGTCTGAAAATTGAGTAGGTATAATTCTTTCGTGGAATGAAGCACCACAAAAGTGGTTTTTATGGAAAATTGGACTCTGAGGGGTTTCGAGAGATGTCGTGGATAAAAGATGATCCCGTATTCGAACGACTGGGTCGACAGACTTGAAATTTAACAAGCATGTTCCTTTCCTGGAGTAGAGCTGTACTAAAAATAAATTTTTCAAAAATCGACTCTGAAGGTGTTTTATATTACCCCCCCCCCTTTATTAACTACTAAACCAACACCTTGGTAATTTGGAATTCATGTTACTTTTACTGAGCAGAGATCAGCTAAAGATGGGGTTTTCAATAAAATTGACACATGGGTGTTACAAAGGCCTTAAAAAAAATCCCTTTTTTCTACTATCAGAACAGCAGACTTAAAGTGTAACAAATACTCTAAAAAAGCCTTTTAGTTTAATTTGCAATACACATAAAATGAACACATTACAAATTTCTTTATGCTTCAATATCTATTGTTTTATTTTTCAATTCATCCCAGTCTAGAATGTGTATACAGGTAATAAATACGTAAAGCTTATTCGCATTCGCTGCATATTTTTAATACTTAAAACAGATGTTTTTTCTTTGCAATGTTTAATCCACTTTTTTACTGTCTTGTACTGTACAATTTGAAACATTTAAACAAAATTAAAAAGCCGAATGCTGTAAACTCTTCTGCCGTATCGATCTTGCTGTGCTGCCCCACGGATGCTGTTTCTGACAAACTCCTTCCCCCGAACCCTTTACGTATCGATGGTGCTGCGGACTCTCCAATGCGATGAACTTGAAAGTTAAATATTTTTCTCAGTAAAAATAAGAGTGAATGGTTTAAAAATGCAGTCACTCAGTTGTTTTTTTTGTGAAATTTCCCATTACTTCTGACGGACAGAATTGGGTTATTATTCGTATAGATCCCTCGTGTTAGGTTATTATTCGAGAAAACTTAATATTCAATTTTGAAATGCTTTTAAAAGGTGGTACAATTGTTTAAGAGAAAATCGTACCTTGGAATGTCTTAGATTTAAAGATTTGGTTCAATCCAGTGTCCGAGAACTTTTCTGTTTTCAACGCTGGCCAGCATCTTAATCACAACTGCACTGTAAAGACTAGAAAATAGAAAACACTTGATATAAAAGACCAGAATTTTAAATATAAACATTTATTAAATTTTTAAAACCCATAACTCCTGAAATAATTCTTCACATACAATACAGTCTAAAACATTTTTAAGAAAAAAAAGTTGCAGAACAATTTCTCCGAAGCATACGTTTAATCCGCTATATAACAGCTACTGAAATAGATGACAAAGAAAAACATTTCTCAAATATTAGTAAATCACAGAGATACGTCTGTTTTCCTAACAGCAAATTTCTGTATGAATTCCCTGCTACTCATTTTGCTAGCAGATAATAGAAAAATTGAATGTATTTAGAGTCCCGGGATGCTGATCTCGGAACTTAAAAAAGGATCGCGAGGGAGTGGACCGGTCGATCGAAAGAAACGTTCGAAATGTAGGACTCTGTGATCCGTATTTTCTGCCCTTGAAACAAATGTTTATGGTTTTCAACAAAACCTTGAGTTGAATGGATTCCGGTGTCGAAAATGGAGCAGCCCCTGAAATGACTCTCGCACTTGGGGACCTGTTGTGCCCACAAAGGCTCAATTAGGTTGCATTTTGGCAACCATTAGATGATAAAATAACTTGCTAACTCTGCTATACCTTACTTCACACACCTTAATTCAAGCAAATATCTTGCTTCCAAACATATTCAGTGGATTAGATAGAGTACCGGGTAAAAATTTGTACTTTGAGAACTTTCTTTTAAAGCGACATAATACCGAAAAAATATCAACGTCGAAAACACTTATTGGCTCGCCTGCAAAAGTTCAAGGTTTTACCTTCATTTTTTTTTATTAAGTCATGGAACGATATTTTTTTTATCAGACACTTTTCAAGCAGAACTAATTATTTTCTACTGCACGTAAATGAGACTGACATACGTACAGTAATATATGCAGTAACAAATCATTTTGACAAAGAACTGTGCAATTCATGCAAACATTCTTGTTTGTGTATTGAAGAGAAAATGAATTGGGTCAAGATTTAAAAATTGTATCTGCTTTTTATGATATTATGAATGGAACTGAAACTTCAAAATGGATTCTTTCAAAGCTCAAATACTAAATCTCATTTTGATAATTAAAAATCTAATTCACAAGAATAGCAAAAACCTCCCCTTTTTATATATTTCAGTGATTTACATATATATCCTGTGTACGTGAAATTCATCACAATTACTATTAAAATATTTTAGGATATTTAGTTACACAAATGCATAGATGCAATTCTTTGATTTGATATACTTTACCTATAAACTGCTATTTGATTTTGCTTTCATTCCTGTACAATATTTAGCATGCAAAGGCTTTTAAAATCATGGAAATAAAAAAAAAGGTATAAACATCTTTTGTACATATTGTGCATTAGCTCTGACCATGAAATTAGCTCTGAAGTGTGTGTATTTTTTTTAATAATTATTAAGATAAAGTTTTATGAAATATTGATCTTGCATTCGTTTTTTTCTATATATTCATTATGGCAGTATACTGTTTAATCGTTCTACATTTGTGCAATTTTTTATGGTAAGCAGTTTTAAATAAGCTAATTAAACTTTTCCTAAAACTTTCAGACTAATCGATGAATATTATATCATGGTATTCCTGGAATGAAAACTTCAAACTCATTTTTCTCCATATTCAATTTTTGTACATATACTGTTATTCAAAATTTTTTATACATGTTCTGAAATGTATCTTTTGTAAAACTGTGCATGGAATTAGCTCTAACATATTTAGAACTTTTTCTAGAAAATTTCAAAATCAAAATGAATGTTTCTTTGAGAATTTTTGGAAGTTTAACTATAAAAAAATGAATAACAAAATGGGTGAAATTGTCGAATCGGCCACTGGTCCGCCGAAATTTGTAAAATTGCCGATTGGGCGTGTTTGTGCCAAACTGACTTCGTCCTCATTAATACATAAATCAGGAGGGTTACCAGACTTGGCACATTTATCGATTTGGAGAGAAAATGCTTGGCAGGATAAGTGGCCCATTCGACAATCCAACCACAAAATTAAAGAGCAGCAGTAGAAAAAAACCAGGTACAGTTTTATGTAGTATGTTATGAGGTTCTTTGAAGAAACAGTTTCAAAGAAAATATACATTTTTAAAAAAAGCCTTAGAAATTTAAAATATGTTTAAAAGTTAAAAAATTTTAATTTTGCAACAAATTAAAAAATTTTTGTATGGAAATATTAACTTTATAAAATACAATTAAAACTAAATATCAAACATTAAAAATAAAAAAAAATTGCAAAGTGGATACTTAGTTGCCTTCAGCAAATATCTTAACCACAACTGGACAGTATGACCTGGAAGAGAAGACTATGTTTGTGTAAATATAAACTTTTTTTCAAAAGCAGTATAAATTTTTTAAATATAGAAAGAAATTTTCAATTCTTCCATCAAAACAAGGTTACAGAACATCTTACAATCTCTCATATATTCAACAAACCATGCTTAATAATTACAGTTGCAATAACATCAGTACTACACAAACAATTAGGGGGGGGGGGGTAGTTTAAAAAAAAACATGGAACAGTAATATTTACACGCCCAAAATTTAAAATCTGTTGGTCTATATGGGAGGGGTTAGAATCCCTGTGAAATTCACCTCAACCTGCACCACTGTTAGAGGAATATTTAAGTTTTTAATGCATTATTCCTTTTGTCTGCTTAAATTCTATGATAATATTTTTTTGACTTATGTGCGACAAATTTTCAATTTAAGTTTGAATATTTTATGTGAAACAGTATTTCTAAAATATTTATTACTTTGTACATTTGAAATGATGCTCAATATTCATATCTTCAGAAAGATCCTGCTACATTTTAGGAATTTTTTTTACAAGTATCAAGTATTTTGACTGGAATACAATAACAATACTTCAACATAATACACCAGTATGGATGCAAATGGAAACTTAAGCTAGCCATGAAAATATATAAAAAAAGACACAGATCTCATCCAAATGGTGCCAAATATTAGTACTTTATTACAAGAATGACTCCAAATATCTTTAAATGTTTTGGATAGTAATGCTCGATCGGACTATTTTCAAGAAAATTTAAATGCAATTTATAGTGTTGCAAAATAAAATTCCTTAGCATCAAAGGACAAATGAATCAAATACTTTCAAATGAACTGATATACATAATATACACTGTCCTCAAACAGATAAACTTATTGCAAAAGTTTCTACAAAATAGTTTGACATGTATTACAGAACACTCAAGAGAGAAATTTCTGTTATGTTTGCATCCATAACAATATGGGGTTCTCTTAAACTAGACTTTTATGAATTTATGAAGAACAATAAATAATATCATAGCATATAAACACAAAGAAAAAATATTTTATTTTTAAAGAGTACACTATCCAAATAAATTACTCTCATAAGGGAAAAATATATATTTTAACCAAAGGATATATCTCGATATTAATTGGAAACTTTCCTGTTAACTAACTCTGATATTATAATATACACGAGTTTCATTAAAAGTAAATTTTTCTACATGCTTAAATAGTATTTCACTACTGCATAGTATTGATACAAACACTATTGTATTTAGAATAGTACACAATTTATATGTAATTCAGTAAGTAAAAAATACATTTATAACAAAGAACAATTGAATGGAGTTTCTAAAAATTATTTTATCTTTTTCAATGATGCATTTCTATTAATATTTTATTATAATTTTAACTTAAAAAGTAACACTAATTTCTATAATTTATAAATCAATTATTTGAAGATAAAATCTGCTTAATTTATATATATATTAAATGGCAAAGAAATATTACTACATAATATAGAATAAATATTACTGCTTTTACTTTTAATGTGTTTGAATCAATGTATGACTAAACTATTATTTAACTACAATGTTTTGAAATAAAAAGTTTAACCAATCCATAAAACAATAAATAAAAAAAAAACTCAGGCCTAATGACGCATACTCATTGAAATAAGAAAATGAGAATTATGATAATGTTAACATATTATATTTCCTACCTAACTGACATGCTAGAATAATGTATACAATAAGATAATGTTAAGTACATATAAGAATTTAAACTTAAAATCAAGATGTCAACGGCACAAGTATAGGTATTATACATACTAACAGGGTGCACGTGTGTTTCTTCATTGCTGCATTCTGACATGGTGTAGCTCGATGGTGTGAATTTAGCCTAATGAATCTATTTAAGATCTAAGCTATAAGAATTATCACAAGATACAAGAGAAACAGTACACATGTACAGATGAAAAACAATTTATATCAAAGCAACCTACCGATGACACTCGACATATAGATTTTAAAAATATGCAATAGGTTGCACTAAAAAAATCTGATGAAATCAGCAAAACTAATTATGCACCATTCAAGTGCTTTATTTCGTTTGAATGAAGCATTTGCAGTTATTGTATCACATGCTTGAAATGAAAAATACACATGCCAGCTTTTGTACAATTTAAGCCTCCCCAAACAAAGTCTCAACATTTCTTTTCACTGCTAAAGTATTGTCTCTGATGCATAAACGGTTTTTTAAAAAATGAGCACTAGAAGGACAAATTTATTATTTTCCAGAAGAATGGCAGATGAATGCATTGTTAGGAAAATGTAACACAATTGTAGATTAAATATAATGTTACTGAAACAAGATAAAAATATTTTAATAAATCATTATGTTCCTACCTGGATTTCTTCAGTCTCCCTTTCTACATTTTCTCCTGCTGGAGTGCATTATTCATATTCATTTTTTTCCCTCTAAAAAAATTACATTAATATAATTTATGTATTCATTTGTACAAATACTTTTTAAAAACACACACAAATACTTTTAACTTAAATTAGATTCATGCTCAATTTTAATGTAATTAAATACATTACCTCAGTAAGTTAACTACCCTCCAAATGTAAACAAAAACAAAACTAAAGTTAAATAACACATTTTACCATTTTGAATGTGGATGGTTTTCATTTCTTTTCAGTCTTAAAAATTGAAGTACTTACTTAAAATGTATTAACTTTTTTATTCCTCTATAAACTCTAAAAAAGATTGGTTACTTTCAATATCGGACTCCGGTTCTAGTTTTATGTAATTCGATGCAGATTTACTTCTCTTGTATATTTAAAGTACCTATCGGTGTAAATAAACAAAGTTTCAGTTAGCTAACATTTTATGCTCTATGAGTAATTATTTCAAAATTGAGAAAACTTTTTTTTTTGAAACACTTACATTTTGTAAAAGTATTTTTCAACCCTCAGGTGAGAATGCTTTCTTGAGTAAAAACGGTTGGTATAGAACTTGATTTCATATCTGAACAGAAATTTGAAGAAAGATTGAGTTGGACATCTTTTTTTACTTTTTCAATTGGAATAGTGCAACCGTACGATTCGCAAAATATAGCCATTTGCCTTCAAACTGCATTGAATGAAAGCATCAACAAGATGGCTGTGTGGTTTGAAATCGGCGGGTAACAAGTGACGTCATGAACACGTGATCCGGATGTGAGGTAAATGCAGCCATCCCGTTGCGCGATTCTTTTCCCTCGTAACTTCCGGTCGAGATTCAACCGCCGGATTCCAACGGTTCCAAAATGGTTCCTGTATCCTCTCCCCCCCCCCAGGGCCGCCGCGTGGGGGTGGCAAAATTGTTCACCGCACAAGGGCGCCTGGGGCAGGGGGCGCTAAAATTTATAGTACTTATAATTTTTCATGTTACTTACATAAAAGTTGAAAAAACTTGCAATTTTGCATTTTTTAGCAATAAAATAAGATTTTATTTTTTTGAATTTTATATTTTAACTTAATTTTCTTTTCGTTTGTGTAAAACAAAATTTGATTTCCGATACCAACAACAAAAACACGTTCCGCGTGGATTTCGCGCTTTTTTTCGGAATGTGTTCAAAATCTAAGAATTTGTAACATGTAACAACAGGAATTGGGAATGATTTGTATCGGCAAAATTTTTTATTCATTATATGCTGAGAAGATGTTGTGGATCAACGTATTTATTTTGTTTGCAATGATAAAATATGTACATTTTTAAAATTATGTAAATCGCTTGATTTTTCTTCAAATCATATTTTGCTTCATATATACCGTTATTAAACTGTTCTCAAAACTCGAAATAAAATCTTTATCGCAGCGTTTCTCAAACTGTGGGGTGCGCCCTCCAGGAGGGCGTGATAACCCTACTTGGGGCGTGAACGTATCGCGAAAATCGAAAACAAAAGATTTAAACTAATTATCAATTTGGTAAAATAATTTACAATTTAAAATAATTACAAAGTAAAAAATACATTCTTTATAATAAGAAAACTATTCAAATTCCCACTGATATAATACTCAACACTTATAAATGTATCAGTACTGCACAAAATATTTGATAACTAAGTTATCAATATTCAATTAAAAACAAGTTTTTTCTAGTGACTCCCCTGGTCTTGTCATATACAAAATATTTATCTTGATAAATTGTGCGGTTTATAATTAAAGTCGTATTGTATTGTAGTTAGGGACGTTTCAAGGCATGGACCAACAAGGCCCGGGTCCAGGACCTCGCTCTCAGTGGGAGCCTCATTTCTTTCTCGACTCCGTCTTAATAAGATCATGATCCGGATAATTATAATGTCGTCAAATATTATTCCCGTACATTCCCTTCGAAAAACAGTTAATTTCAAACTGCATGTCAATTGGCAAAAGTGATGTGATGACCGTTGTCCAGTGGCGTAACGTACCCCCCCCCCCGTTACAAAGCCCACTCTTCCGCTTAGGCACATGCATAGGACGAAAAAGATTTGGGGGCGCAAAAAATTAAAGGGTGAAAAAAAGAGAAAAAATTTAAAAATACAGAGAACGTGCAGCCTCCCAGTGTTGTTTAAAAAGCCAATTATTCTCTTTCATTTTTATATCTAAATTATCAAATCTTCGTTTCACTATTGGCCAAATTATTATGTAAATCGCTTGGCTTTTCTTCCCGAAATCATATTTTGTGTCATGTATACCTGTTATTAAATTGTTCTCAAATCTCGAAATAAAATCTTTATCTCAACGTTTCACGAACTGTGGGGCGCGCCCCCTAAGGAGAGCGTGATAACCCTACTTGAAGGGGAAGGGAGGAAGCGCGAGCATATTACGAAAAATCGAAAATAAAATATTTAAAATAGTTATCAATTTAATAAAATAATTTGCAATTTAAAATAATTATAAAGCAAAATATATTCTTATATAATAAAAAATGAAATACACATTCAAACTGATATATTACGCACTACTTATAAATGTATCAGTTCTGCGCAAAGTATTTGATAATTAATTTATCAATATTCAATTAAAAACAAGTCCAGTAATTACTAGTGACTCTCTTGGGCTTGTCATATACAAAATGTATTTACAAAACTTAATCATCTAATTAGTGCGTTTACAATTAAAGTCGTATTGCATCATAGTTTCATCATCAAAGTACATTATAATTGCATTCAGTACATTGTTATTGTAAGAAGTGGGGCGCAATGAAAATTATGACTGAAAACTGGATCGCAAATATTGAAAGTTTTAGAAACACTGCTTTGTCGTGTTCTACAACACTCTTTTTGGTATCATGAATTTCTTTAGATTCTAAGCAGGATATCTATACACAAGGGCAGCCGAATTTACGATTTCTTCCAAATTTAAGATATGAATATAAAAGGTTGCAAAACATAACTGTGTGTGTAATCGTCGCAATTCAGTTGAAAGTAATTTCGAATTTGCAGGGATTTCACCTAAATTCTTTTCGTTGTTTGTTCAGTGTTGCGAACTTTACTTATTGAAAAGTTCTTGTTATTTTCAATACTTTCATTTTTTTATAGACTGTTATTTGAAGATAAACTTCAAGTTCCATGAAAACTCTTACCATACATATTATTATATGTTAAAAAACCAACACAAGAAGCAATTCTTTCCTAGTTACATTCTATTCTTAATAACAATATGATTCATAATAAGCTAGTTTCCTGTTTCAATATTTCGCAATCTTCTCGCATGATGTAATTTTTCTGATGTATTTTTGTCCCCCCCCCTTCTCTGCTCTTTTGCAGATATGTTTCTTTTAATTAATTATAATAATATTGTATTAAATTTTCGTGTTCATGCATATTTTTGTATCATTTCCTGTCTATTTCGGTGGGCTATTTTGTAGCTCTAAGCCCTCTGTGTTGGATGTGAGTTCGATCCTCCCGAATAAATTAATAGCTAGGGATTCTCCAACCGTTCTATAGCGTAGCATTTCGTTTCTGCTTCCTTTTACTGTCAGTAAATACTCGAGCACATGCAAATCGTATTAGATAAATTATAAAACTAAAATTATAGATTAAAAAAAAGGGGAGTGCGTTTAAGCGCAAACAACGCCAAGAAAGAGAAGACAGTAAGTAAAAATTGTAGCTTTGTGTATATTTAAAATATTCCCATATTTTTACTTTTTTACTAGAAACAATTCAACCAAGATAGAGCCCTCGTTTTTTTTTTTTTTTTTTTTTTGACCAGGGCCTTTAAATACCTAGCTACGCCACTGCCTTCAGGAAATCCCTTTTTTTTTTCAAAGAGAGAGAGTTGACACAATTTTAAATCAGTAATTTCTTCAATTTTACTTCATTCCTTTACAACTGCAAACGGTAATTATGAATTTACTTTTGATTTTTTTGTATTTTCCCTTGAGAAAAATGTACAAACATTTTTATCATATTAAAATAATAATTTTATCATTAACATTTTTATTATATTATTCAAATATTTATTATTTACTTTCCTTTACAAAGGAGGCAATAAAAATAATGTCCAGCTTAGTTAAATCTAATTAAATTTTTTTATTTTGTAAATTGTCCGTGTTACATCAGCTAATTTTAAGATTTCGTCTATATTTATACATATATTTCAATGGACTTTTTATAGTACTTTTATGTTGATTAATATGCATCAATATTTGTTTTCTTTGCTTGAATACATCTTACAAAAAACACACTTTTCTATGCAAGAACAGTTTTATAAAGTTTAATTATTAGTGTAAATATGAAATTCCAAATAGTAGTACTTAAGGTAGTACTGGTATTGAAGTTTTTTTCACGTCAAAGTTTAATTCGTAGCATTGATATTTTGACACTGATCGCACTTGCATTGAGCTATAGAAATAAAAATAAATAAAAAATATCTATAATTTTCTTCATTTTTGAAGGAATGGAAAATATTAATGTTGTGTGTAAAACTTGATTTAAATAATATAAAAAATATTAATTGGAGCATGACATTCTTAACGCGATTGTTGCTGGGATGGGGGGACCTTTTTACTGGAAGTTCATATCAAGTAGGTGTCTGATACTTTCGATATCTTGTTTCACTAACAACTGATTCTTTCTTGAAAGTATACCGATCTCCAGTCTAGAATTCATTTTACTTTATAAATTCTCTGAATTTTATTTTATAAAAAAATAATAAAAATAAATGCGGTAAAATATTCTTGATTCAAATGATACTACACAAAAACTAGCTTTCAGAAACAGAAAGATTTGCTTTCATAATAAACAAGGGGAAAAAAGTTGATTGTAAATTAATGTTTACAAGATGTGTAAATGATAGAAAGGCTGGTTAATATGAAATTTTTTGCCTTAATTTTTGTAGAATTATTCTTTGTTGAAAATTTCATTTATCTTTTTGTACAACATTTGTGATGTGATTTATATTTGCACAATTCATCATATTCTGAATATAATATTGTTTATGTCTTTATCATACAAAGTTTTAAAAATTCAAATTTATCGTAACCAGATTATTCACTGAACATTTGGTTACTGAAATACGCACATTTGTGTTAAAATTATTCTTACTTTTTCAGAAATACACTGGTATCCAAAAGTTAAGCATAATTGATAATTATGTGAATAAAGAAGGAGCTGTAAATCAGAATGGCGGGAAACGTGATATGCGAATGTAAAATGGTTATAAAATAAGGAAGTAAATCAAAAGAATGATAATAATTAATTTATTATCCAAAGTAGCAGTTTGAAAGAAACCTGAGCATAGCAGGGATTCAGATTTTAAAGAAAAAATGAAAGAAAACATTAAATAAAATATTGGTGCTGCAGTTTAATAAGGTGTGTGGTCACCTCTGACAGCCAGGCACGCTGCACAGCGATTTACCATACTTTCTATGAGAGGATGAATGAGTTGTGGGCTCAAACGGTTCCAAGCTTCTTGGAGAGCTCTCTTCAGTTCTGTAACGGAGCTTTGTGGGTGCGAAAGGGCTGCAATTTGTCTCCCGAGCATAACCCATACATGCTCGATAGGATTTAAATCATGGGAATTCACAGGCCACGACATGCGCTGGACGTTTCCGTTTCAAGGAAGTCATCAATCAGCACCGCTGGTGACATGGCGCATTAATCATCCATGAATATGAAGTCAGGACCGACAGCACCTCGAAACAAGCAACATAAGGCTCAAGAACTTCGTCTCTTATCTTTGAGCAGTCACAGACCCCTGTCAAAGAAATGGTGGTCTTGCGGCCGTCCATCATGATGCCTGCCCATACCATTACTCCCCTTGATGGGAAATGATGACTTTCCGTTATGTTTCTTGGTTCAAAACGTGTTCCTCGTTCTCTCCATATCGTTACCCGCCGAGAATCACTACTCAGACTAAACTGGGACTCGTCACTGGTCATCACATTGGCCCACTCTCCCACACTCCAATGCTGATGTTTCAAACTCCAGTTCAAACGAGCGCGTTTATGCGCAGACGTGAGGGGAATGCAAACTGCTGGTTTTCTGGCATACAGGCCAGCATGATAGTTTCCTGTAAACAGTTTGTCTCGAAATTCGTATTCCTGTGGCTACTGTGAGCGCCGAACCCACTGCTCTGGCAGTACTGCCCCTCTGAAGTCGCGCAGTTATTACCAGATATTGGTCTTGGCGAGGGGTTGTGACTCTTGGTCGACCTGATACTGGTGTTCGCGTAACATCTCCCGTTCTTTGAAACCTCTGCCACAGTCTTGAGATCACAGACTGGTCCAGATTCAGAATTCGAGACACTTCGGTTTGTCATCGTGAGGATTCCAGCATTCCAACGATTCTTCCATTCGTAAACATGCCCGATTGTCGTCTTTGTGCCATCATTCACCTTGTTTGATGGTTAACAACGTTCCTTCGCACAGCAGTTGCACGAAAGTTGTCTGAACTGCCTATGCTGCGTGAATCGGTTTTTCCGCGTTCCGGTATGCGCCAGTGTTTCGCGCAGGACGTAGTCGACTGAAAAGTTTTGCATAAACCCAATGTTTCTTCTTCACCCAATTAATATCCGCAAGAAATTTGGAATAATTTTACGAATATTTACTCCATGTTTTTCGCATTTTACGATTTATGCTTAACTTTTGGACAAGAGTGTATATTACTCTGTAATGCCCTACTCATATCGTAAAGTATTTGAAATTTACTTCAGATAATCGTAGATCAAATGAATCGTATGAACATGCAATTGCCAATGAAATTATCGTTTCTGATGATTTGGGGGTAGATACTGATTTTCCACGAAGTCGAAACAGGTTTAAAAAGAAACTGTTTCAAGATGAACAAATCGACGAATCAATCAACAATCCAAGACAAATTTTAAGGTTGAATTTTACAATATAATATTAGACACTGCTATTTCTTCAATTTCAGAAAGTTTCAGTCAATTAAAAGAACATTACAATTACTTCAAGGTATCTATATACCTAATTTTAAAAACTGGAGTGACAATGAAATTTTAAAACATTGTGAAGAATTAGAACGAAAATTAACGGATACTAAAATGTTAATGAAAAGGACATAGATGGATTAAATATGTTTGAAGAAATAAAATATTTCCGATGTTTTACCAAAGAGGATATGTCACCTACTGATGTTTGAAATTATATTTAAGAAAACAATCTTATCGATACATTTCCAAATATTGTACTATCTTTACGGATTTCTTTAACCCTGCCAGTTTTGGTGGCTACTGGAGAACGAAATTTTTAAAAACTTAAAATTATGAAAAACTACACGCGATCTACTATGGCACAGGAAAGATTATCGGACTTGTCAATTATATCTATAGAGAGCGAAATTTTGGATAAATTAAATATAAAGGAATTGATACGAGCATTTGAGGAAGCTAGGAAAATCAATATTTGAATATATTTTCTAATTTTGTATTTTACTTAAAAAATTTTATATCATTTTTGCTTTTAAAATTTATGAAATAATAAAAAAAACAATAGACAAACGTGTTCTAATATTATTATTTTAAAGCTT
>BMAO01010942.1:0-35350 GCA_019973975.1 Trichonephila clavata
TCAACCTCTTTTTGGGAGTCAATTTCCACAAAACCCGCTCTTAATGGATTTCTGCTCAATAAAAGAAGCATGTTTGCTCAGTTTTAAATCTGAATGTTATACTTAAAAAACAGTGGCGTAGCTAGGTATCCAAAAGGTCCTGGTGCGAAAAAAAATCAAAAACCCGAGGGCTCTATCTTGGTTGGGTTTTATCAAGAAAAAGTAAAGGTATATTAGCATTTTACTTTAACATCTGCCCTTTATCGCGCTCTGCAGAACATAAGAAAGCAAAGCTACATACTACTTATTGTATGCGAGTTTTCTTGTGTGAACTTTAGTGATTACCCAGCAAGAAGAAATAGCTCCCTGTTTAGGTTTTTAAAGATGTATGGTAAGATTTTTCATTAAACTTGCTTATTTTTAAGTAACAGTTA
This sequence comes from Trichonephila clavata, assembly GCA_019973975.1. Classification (NCBI taxonomy): domain Eukaryota; kingdom Metazoa; phylum Arthropoda; class Arachnida; order Araneae; family Nephilidae; genus Trichonephila; species Trichonephila clavata. The sequence continues at coordinate 414 of BMAO01010942.1, forward strand.
GAAAAATGACAAAATTGAAAAATATAAACTTTTTAATAAGTAAAGTTCGCAACACTATACAAACAAAGGAAAGAATTTGGGGGAAATTCCCTGTGGCTCGAAATTACTTTCAACTGAGTTGCCCTGATTTTGTTATGTTGCTACCTTTAATATTTATATCTTAAATGTGGGAGAAATTATTGAAAGTTTTCAGCTTGCTTGATGGTCAGGTTCCGAGGGCCCCCTTGCGCTTGAGGGCCCCGGTGCAAGGCACCACCTAGCCCATTGGTAGCTACGCCACTGTTAAAAAGTGGAAATTGGTATATATTGCCCCTGTAACATCTCTTGGGAGTCGATTTCAGCAAAATTCGTTCTTAGTGGATGTGTATTTATAAAATTTCTAGTCTAAGTATTTTCATGTATGTGTGTGTGTTAAGTGACATTTGAATAGTAACAAGCTTTAAGCCAAAACCAGAAAATATTCTTTAGAATTCCTATAGATTTTGAAGCACTCTTAAGTGTTCTCTCATGCAATACCAAACAATTTACAATATTGAGCTTTTGGTATGCAAGTAACACATAAACGCGATTCATTTTAAATCTGAGTTTTCAAATAATTTTTAATGCATTACTTGAAACTCTTTAATTATACCGAGGTACGTTAAAAAAGATTCGAGGGAGATTATATTAGGTGTACCGCAAAGTTCTGTTAATTCCGGTTTCAATTTTTACATAGTATGAGTATATTCATTTGAAGCATATTTGGTCTCTTTTCATAACTCAATGTATGCATACTGACATAGAAAATGACCCAAAATGGAGATGATTCACTTAATTATGTGAAATGCAATCGTGTACCCCGTTGGCTACTGATAAAGTTCCTTTACGGACACTGGATTTTTATACGAATTCCAATGAGGAAGAATTGACATCGAATCGTCTAGAAATTTATTTAAAGTGTTTGGTGAAAGTACAGTTTCTAATAGAGCATGTAGAAAATGGATCCTTTTTGACAACTTTGGAGTTGGCTTAAAGGCTTAATTCAGCTCAACAAACCATTTAGGACTATATTAGGAAACTAGGATTGGTGTGGAAATATTTGAGATGAGTGTCACATAAGATAAGTGAGAAGAATTTGAATGGTCGTGTCATCATATGCACATCTCTGCTTTCACGGAGCAAAATAAAACCCTTCTTAAACCGGAAGAAAAATGAATTTACTGTATGAACATCAAGAAAAAATGGCACATCATGAAACCGGAAAACCTGCACCCTCCACCTCTAAACAGAAGTAGAGCCTGAGTAAAAGAATGTTGATATATGGCGAGACATTCGCGGACGAATACATTTTGATCGGTTGAAACCGAACGAAAAGCGGAATTTGGAGAAGTATTGTCAGCAATCGGGTAACTGAAAAACAGCACTCCGAGAAAAGAAGCCGATGATGTTCAATAGGAAGGATATTATACTACTTCATGGTAATATCAGGCAACATGCGGCTTTCGGGACTCGTCAGAAAGGCTGGGAAATTCTGTCGCATCCACCAAACTCCCATTCGCACCAAGTACCCTTCGATTATCACTTGTTTCTGTTCTTACAAAAGTTTTGCAGAGCCAGAGCCCTCTCACTTCACCCTCTCGACCAACAGCAAAGCAGGCACTCATCTCAACTTCAGGACTCGCTTTTATCCACTTGGACTCTGTCTGCAAGCACCACTAAGCCACTCCCTCTTCCCACGTTCCATCCACCAATCAGGCAGCTTCCTATCCACACAGGACTTCCACTTTCGTCAGGCACCAAAAAACATTGATGTGGGATTGAGGATCGCTTCGCGATCCAATTGCCAAGTGACGTCAAGCGTAGGGCGATAAATTCAAAAAACGAAGATATCAGAAAAAGTACTGGTTCAGTTTTTCGCCTCTAGGGGTAAAGCATTTCTTGAAAGTGGAATTTACAAATTGCCATCACGATAGAAAGAAGTCATAAATAATGATGAAAATCATATTATTCAATAAAGTTTATTTAAGGCACGAAAAATTTACTCTAAAAATGGACATAACTCTTTCCGTAAATCTAATTAAAAAAATACAGACTTTTTTTAGAAAAAATACATGTAAGTAAAGTAGACTATTTAAACTCAATGCATTTCTTTAATACACCAATAATTAAAATTTTTTTTATATTTTACACTTAAATAAATTCAATGTATACCATCACTAAAAATTAATCATAATTCAGATCTCACAGGAATACTTCTGAGAAGTGAAACAATTTACCAAATTAATAAATTATTTAAATTTGCGGCAATAATGGAAGCTCACGTTTGTAGGATCGAAAGCAATAATTCCACTTAAATCCGAAGAGAAAACATTGTCTCGGTCACATAAATAGCGTGAGTACTTCAGCCTGTCTATAAATTTCAAATTTTCATAAGGGATTAATTTATATATAAGATACTTCTATCTTTCCAGTAGAGGCGATGGAAAGAGAGTACTGGGTATAGTCAAAGTTACAGCGAAATGAATTAAGTACCCATTATTATAATAAATAGGTGAAGATAATAATTTATTGATTAAGAGATAGAATATACGAGACAAAGCAGAGGCATAATAGTGGTGGAATGACGGTGTCGACACGATGGCGGGATGAAGTGATAAATGCTTTAATTCAGGTTTTAAGAAGATTAAGATGCTTTATTTTTTATGGGTTTATGAAAGTATTACGAAAAAAAAATTCTAAGTAATATTTCTAGAACATTATTTAGGAATTATTTTTAAACTATTCCCAATTAAAACTATTTTTGTATTTTTTTAATGGAAATCTAAATAGTTTATAGCATCTATCTAATATCTTTATAGCATCTATCACCAACGTATCTATTATAAACCGCTTGAATGCTGAATAGTGGCGTAACGGAGAATATTAGGGCCCTACCTGCAAAGTCAAGGTTTATGCTCCAAGCCAGATCCTAAAAAGGGTGCTTAAGGTGCCTGTCAGACTCCCCCCCCCCCCCGCAATGCGGGGGAGTACGTTATGCCAATGAAGAATTTTTATATATGTAGGCTTAAAGTGCCGAATGAAATGCGTATTTGTTTTTTTTATAGAAAAATAACAAAGATGGTTACACTTAATTATATCTAATTATTATATAACAAGTAATTTTGATCAACAAAATTAATTATTCTCACTTATTGCAAAAATGTTTTGTGGCACAAAATCTCTGAATTCCTTTTTTACATATTGCACAAATTAAGAATAGGGATTGTTTAATTCTTTTACCATTTTTTTTACTGATTACCTCCCACCATCGCAAACTTCGGCCAGGCAATTTTTTCTAAAAAAAATACTTTTTGCTTATTGGTAGCCTTTCTGTGGTATTTTTGCTTGTTAACCGTTCCTCCTCAATGGCATCAATAACGTTCGAAATAAATTGAAATTTATAATTCTTTTAAAACATTGTGTGAATCTGGTGATTGACGAAAAACCTTTGGACAATGCATGCCACGTGTGGTCACGCATCATCCTGTTGAAATATGGCTGTGGCCAAGCCCTGAATGTAAGAAAGGACAACTGGCTCCAACACCTCGGAGTTGTAGCGCTGGCTGTTTCAAGTACCGACAATGCGTACTAGAGGAGGTGCGAGAGTGATATCCAATACCGTCCCATACCATAATACCCGGTGAAGGACCTGTGTGGCGGTGCATAACGCAGCTGTTCAGCATCCTCTCTCCACGGTGCCTCCAGATTCGAATCCGACCATCGTGGTGTTGCAGACAGATACGTGACTCGTCAGTAAAGACAACTTCATTCCATTCTGCCGCCCACATCCTTCTTTCATCGCACCATTGGCGGCGGAGAACGTCTGTAGGTTCTGCGTCAAGGGTAGACCAAGCAATGGACGTCTTGCGGACAGACCACTCTGCTGTAAACGGCATCGAATGGTACGCGCAGACACTGAATGATGCGTTACAGACTCAATGTGCTGTGCTATGGTTCGTGATGTGACTGAGCGATCCGTCACTGCCATGGGCACAATTTGCCTGCCCTTACGGGAAGTGGTGCACTGAGGGGGATGCGATCGACCACGTTGGTCCGTCGTGCCCTCCTGCGTCCAACGGTCACATATCCGCATTACAGTTGTTTATTTTCATCCAACACGACTACAGATTACCCTGAAAGATTATCCACAATCTCGGTAGGCCACTATCCTTCCTCTGCCAAACTCGGATACTTGATCAAAAGCTGATCACTGTTTTCTACGAAATATAACTGATCGTGTTTTGAAAAAAACCACAAGAAAAACACAATTGCCGAACTTGAAATCGTCGAAATCTCCAAGCCTTAAGTAGCGCTTAGAGGTGGCGCAACAGGCGTGCGTGATGTGTGTCTGTGCTGAAATTCTAATCATTTGCATATCTCACCTCCGCTAATGCATGTTGTAAATTTCATGTTATTTGCGTGCTTCCTTCAGGGTGTTGCATTGACGGTGGCCAGTAGTGTAGATAATCTATTCTCACCAATTTTCAAAATTAGTTACAAAGTTCGTCAACTGGTAACGTTCCTGAATGGAAAACTATAAAACAAAGTTTTATTTTGTCCGTAATGTCAGATCGGTATCCTATAATTCGCTCAGCATTCTGGTGTGTGCTTCGAAAATGGTTTACTCATTAGAGCAGCGAATATTTCTTGTTTTAGAGTTTCAACATTTGGACTCTAGTTTTGTTACAACTAGACGCTGTTTCTAAAGAAAATTCAATATCAAGAACAGACCTGCATACAGTACATTAAAAGCACTGTTAGAAAAATTTCAACGTATCGTGAATGCCAATGATGATTGTACTGGAGTTTCGGCCGCCCAATCACAGTAGTTATGAAGACTAATACTGCAGTCATTCAACAGGTCATCCAACAGCCATCCCAAACTCATGACATTGCCTTTGACCACCAAATGGATAAGTGGCATGGAATGGCCTTCCTATTTCACAAATTTAAAGCCATTTTTTAGGGAGGGGGGTACATGTAAGATGAGATGTCTTGTAACAATTTACAAAGCATAGCTGAATTGGACTAACATATTCCTGATATATGTCGAATAATTTCAATTGAAATGTTTACAAGGGCGTCTCCAAATTTTATCCCTAGACAGCGCCATGTTATTGCAGCAAATTGTGATTATTATGTTTATGATTGTTTATGTTGTATTACGTTGTTTATTGCTTTGTGATTTTCCAGACAGAAGCATTATCAGTTGACGAACTTAGTAACTGGTTTTAAAAAAACTTCGTGAGAATTAATTCCCTTGTTATCAAAAGAGAATGCTGCACCATATCACCTCCCATTTTCTTTATTTTTCAAATCGTCAATTAGTTTTGAGACTACACGCGCTACACATCCAGCACGTTTAAATTGAAAAATTGAGTATATATATATAGAATGTTTCAAATTTTTAAAAATAGTATAGAATAAATGTAAATTTACAAAATGGATGTAGCTACATAAAATTACATACTGCAATTTTTTTAAAATTGAGAAAGCTAAAACTCTAAAAAGAATTTTCTTAATTCACGTCGCCCTTTGAAGTTACTGCAGAGCTATTGGAAACGGACTTCTTAATTTTCTAGAAAAAATGTCTATCCAATGAAAAGGCCACGCGTTATTTCAGCAGATTTGTATTGCAGCGTTTTGAAATAGAAGCACTGCGAAAATTGTTTTCCTAGTTACTTATTTTATTCTGAAGCTTAAACCAATATCAAAAATAAAATTAACAATGACATTATAGAGTACCACCTGATTTAGTCCAAAATTTCCTTCACAATTATAACATAATTAAAAAATTGAAATGCATATCTGTAATAGGTCTAGGCATTGCTAATGATCTCTCATTACTATACGAATTCGTAATACCTGACATATAGGGTCTGTATTAAAGGGAAGGGAACAAAATTTTCCCTTCCTAGTACAGATGAATAATTCTGACAACACGTTAGACACTTCTATATTGTTTTGAAACAATACTATAATTACTTCGAAGTCCATCGCATAAAGCCCTTTTGTTTCTTCTAAGAGAGTTTCTTCTAATATTGTTAAACGATCAATCTTCATAATGTCATGTTGTTATAAGTGACGAACGTATAGGTTCCTTTTATACTAACTCGGGGATGCCCTACAATTTTGTTTATTTGTTTTGTTTTCGGCTATAGTTTGTTCCTAGGGGGCGCGACTATCAATTTAAGAAAAGAATTCAATCACTAGTTTAATCGGTGTTAGCTTTTTTAGTTCGAACGTTACTACGACGAATAAACATATGAAACAATTTGGATGAACTTAAGACATTTTTAACTCAGTTTAAGACATTTTGGGAGATGTTGATTGTAGCCGCTGAATAGATTGATGAGACATGTTATTAGTTGTAATATTACAATTATTGACCATAAACGCAAAGGGAAGACACTAACAACAAACAATACACAGGGCAGAAACGTTTTTAACACCCTTTTATAAGCTTCGTATGTAACGGAAACTTTGAACTGAATTTTCACCCACTTTAAAAGACAGATTAATTCGAAATTTTTCGCACTTGTCCAGGACCAATGGTAATACAATATTTAGAAATTTCGATCCATTTTCCTGATCAGGATCGTCAAGATTAACGCTTCCCATTTTCAGATCTCATCCCGCACCTAGCGACTAATTTCAGATCCCAATTCCAGATTTGGCGACTAAAAGATTAAGTTACAACTTCGTTCAATTTACTATAAAAGGTGTTGTTTAGTTTTTTTAAACTATAACTTTTCTTCTGCAGAGATCTCAGGTTTTTTTATAGTAATGGTGAATTTATTTTCCCAATGTAGGGCTGCACATTGGTATTTTGACCTTTTTAGACCTAGTACATTCCCGAGGAGTTGGTATCACTTTTTAGAGCGGCATCGTATCAGGTAATACCAATTACCGCAAGTAATTTTGACTCCCAGTTTACTCCCAGAGGGAGGCACCCGAGCTCTTGACGATGCGAACCTGTAATTTTGCCGAGAGCACCCAAGCCAAACAGATACTATGGGGATCTTTTAAATGCCGTATAATTATACGACATGGCCACTGTCGATTTTCTGCATCCTGAAAATCCACCGACTAGGGTCGGAATCGAACTTACAACCTTGGGTGCAGAGGGTCAGCGACAAACCAACCACGCAACCCAACCGGCAGTAATGGTGATTGGGAAGCTATTATACGATTTCCGGTAAAGGGTTTTCTGATTGGTCCGCATCGCGGATGAGGCAAGATTGCATCATCCTTTATCTAAAACGCTGATGTTTTAGTTTTGGGGAGATAAGGTTAAGGTTAAATAACTAGAAATTAATTATCAAACAAAGTCTAGAGGGTCTCAAGACAATTATGGATTAAAATCTCTCAAGGGAAAATCAAGAAGAATTATTACATACTATATCTTTACGTGTATGACCCTATATGAGTTACTAAATGCATGGAACTATATTTAATTCATTTCAAAATTTCAATCAGGAAGAGATGGTCCAAAATTGGATTTTGCTTTTTAACATCAGTAAAGTAGCTCTTAAGTGTTAAACTTATAGAAAACAAATTTTTTTTATTAATGAAAAAATTTTCATCCGGCATTTTAAGCATCTTGAGATTTGGATAAACAAAACGAATAAATAATTCTTTGAACTTTGGATATGTAACGCTAATAGTTTATTTAAATTAAGTTTGTTACTTGATTTTTCAATTACTCAAAAGAGATGCTTTTCAACGATTAAAAAAAAAGAATATTAGCAAAAGAGAATATTCCGTTCTGTTCTTTCAACAATCTCTCGAAAATTGACAGATTAATATGATCTTAAGCATTTGCTGAAGGCAAAGGCACTTCGGATAGAGACACTAAATCACTAATATCTGAAGATGCTGTCTCTTGTAAGAAAAAGACGAAATTAAACGTTTCGATAGACAAAACTGTATTCATATAATATTGTGTTACTATTTAAGGAAAGAAAATCGTCTTTTTAGAGCACATATTTCAGTCCTTATCTCTCCCAAATGGCATTAATGTGACAAGAACTTACGCTTTGAATGTCGCCTTTGTTGAATTTGTATCAATTTACCAAATAGACATGACATTCCACTCAAAAATATGTATAAAAGTTGATTGTGTTATTTGAAGCATTTTTAAAAGAATCACTGTTATAGAAAGAGAAATCAGAAAAAGTTCTTTTCCTTTATACAGATCGTTTCTTTTGCTTCAGAATAAAAAAAGCGAAGTACCAAGATATATTATTTATCGGCAAAATTTCTTGCTTGATTCTCAAGTTATTTACAAAACTATGCTATGGTGAAACGTTTTAAAATTTTATGCTATTTATTTTTTTAGTTAAAAATATTTATATTAGAATATATTTGTAATTTAAATCTCAGTTTGGAATATAAATTATCTATTGAATAAGACGAATAAAAATGAATTGAATTTCTGAATTAGCTTCGGAAATTCAATTCCATAACAGAAAAAGAGTTGTACTAATTTTTGTACTGCTAACTCTTTTAGTAATATACTTATGGTATCTTATTTTTTTATATTTATTTTACAATTCAGAATATTTTGTCCATATATATCATTTATAATATCGTATAGATGAATTATCAATGTGATTTATGTTTTTCCAATATATATATTTACCTGATCTCTGCATTATATCTCTTTATATTATTTGTAACTAGCCTTTGCCTACCCGCTTTTTGCTAGGTACTTCATGATAATGTATGACTATATATATATTTTTTAAAATACTGATATTCAAGTCTTAGCTTTTTCAATTTTACTGAAAACCAATTTTAGATTAGATGTAAAAAACAACAACAGAACTTTAATTTCTAAAACGCAATATATTTATGTTTTATGCCTCCGTAACACTCCTTTTTGGAAGTCGAGTTCCGCAAAATCAGTCTTAGAGAGTAGATTTACTCAACCCCACTTGGAGAATAGATTTACTCAAACCCCGCTCTGAAATGTAGCCAAATCATAAGATATCGTCAAATGTAATAATCATCTTCTAAACACGAGAAGTAACGGTTTTCCACTTATGGCTGCATATCATGGCATATTTGTCAACTTCATAAATACACACACAAATTCTTTATAAGCATCTGTATTTTAGAAAAGAAATCCTTAAAATTAAATTTCAATTTTTTTGGCGGTAATTGCTCACAGCATTTTTGAAGCATCTGCAAAATTTTCTACAAAATTTTGGAATGATTCGATCAATGGTTTGGGTTTGTATAAGTTACAAATAAATGCACGAACTTTCAAATTTATATGTAAGATATCGTATTCACTACCCGGCAAAAAAAAAATTCACCAAAGTGAAATAAATATACAAATACATACATAAGTGCTCCGGATTGGCTCGGTAATACAGCGATTACTATGTTGCTGCTGCTAATTTAAACCCGTAATTAGTGCTGAAGCACTGTACGATTGATAATTGTTGTAATAACTATGTGAAAAGTTGTTACACGCGTTTGTGAAACAGATGTGTCCACATTTTTCATATCTAAGGTCAAAGGATATTAATTAGTTAAGCTATAAATTTAAGGTAACTCACTCCTGTATGTTATAGTTTTAACATCGTTTTTATAAATATTACTAAAGAACGATAGCTTGGTAAAAATTCACTTAGTAATTAGAAATTGGATAAAATTTTTTAAAAAAAAATACGCAAGCGAAATCAATTTATTTCAAATCTTCAGAGATGTTTTGATACGATGAACATGGTTATAAAAATTTCCATGAATGTTTCCATTAAAAAAATGCAAAGACTTCTAAGCAAACAATAAAAAATCTTGTCCGTTACTTCCTCCTATGCATTGCACCTGAGTTTAAATAAATTGTGATATTTACGTTGGAGTCTCTGAAAGTACGTTATTAGGAGAAAGTGTTTATCTAAACTGGATCTTGTAATTGGTATGAGAAAGAAAATTGGCAACATAGAAGTAAAGAAAGCAGTATTAATGATCATTCCACAATGGAAACTGAAATAAATCTTATTTTTAACGTAGAAAAATAATCCTAACATATTTTTTTCTTAATATTCTAAAAAAAGAAATTTTTTGATAAATTTTTAGATAATTAAGGTATCTAATAAGTCATATAGTATATATATATATATATTCAAAATTTCTCTACAAGAGAGAGATGAATTACATGATTAATACTTAAAAGAATATCAATATATATATAATATATATATATATATATATGAATGCCACTTAAACAAATATTTGAAATAATACTGAAGTATATTTTCAAAACTAAATTCAACAAATAATATTTTCATGAAATATAACGACCAAGCGATGTTTTAATTCTTAAAGAAACTTTTTACTGTTTAATAAAATGAGCGCAAGCGATTTTTTCCACTTTTAAATGTCGAAGTGGTGATGAATAAATTTAATATTATCCGTTTGTATATAATAGACTTATTTATATAAAATCTAAATTGTTTGCCTACGTGTGTAGACATCTGTAGATGAAAAGGGAAGAGAAATTGAATTCTTAGACTGATTTTTTTTAAATAGAAAATTGAACTGTTCTCATTTCACTTCGCTTCGAAAATTCGACCGCATTCAGTATTGAAAGAGTGGAGGCATATTATCTAAAAACTTGAATCAAATTTAAAATATTGAAATTTTTCGAATGTAATTTCTCAAGCCATGGTATTTATATATAATTTGAATAAAGATCCGAACGACCAATTTGATTTGGAACGAGAGAGAAAATTGCTTTACTTGTTATCGTTTCCTTTTTGCTTACTTGAAAATCGATATTAAATTTGAAATATGCAGCTTATATAAACATTGAAAGAAGAATTCGGTAATACAGCCAAGAAAAGTTAAAATCAATAATTCTTAAGATGAAAGATTGAAATATGCGTATAGTCAGGGATATATTATTATCATCATGTGAAGTACATTTTGTGAACATCACTACTTCATATTCGTTTTATCATATATTTTTAAAAATATTTAATTGGATTCAAAAAGTTTCAGAGAATTTGTGCAGGTAAACAGCCTCATACAAACACATTAATTCGAAGAATAAGTAAAAGTACACAATTTTAGTTTCAGAAATATTTCAGAATAATTCAGTATTTTCAGAATAATATTTAAAGAATATTTTATGGAAATAAAGCTAAAACGCAATTTAATTCAAAATTGTGAAAAAAAAAGAGTAAAAACCAAATACACAGGAAATAGAAAATTTGTTTGTAAAGAAATTAATGATTTGTTTATTTTGATATCCCCCTTCGAAGCAAATGATGGACGAGGATAACACTTGAGCATTTATTATAATAAATTGAAGGTCTGACAAAAAAAACTTGAGGTTAATGATTTTTTAATATGAGCTTGAGCATAACTTAGAATTATTTAATTTCCGTTTTTTCAACTATAATTGTTTTCAGTAATTTATAACTTTAAAATATACCTAAAATTCAAATTTATGTTTGACAAAAAATATTTAACCATGTAGTAAAGAATAGGATACATAGATTTAAACTAATGTTTGGATAATTAGGCAGTAACGTATCACACAGTCGATTACTTTCGCCACACGAAAAGACATCGCTAAATCAAAAAATGTCGCCAAAAATGCTGTCATTGATATAATTACTATGTTCAAACGCGCCTTTGAGCGGTTTCCAATATTGGTTGCATATTGTGGTATATATTTGGCAACATCTATTGATTTAATGAAATTGGTCGAAGGTATAAAACGTAAGTGCCAATAATTGATACATGGATTGTGTGTGTGAACGGACAGAAGTTAATCTTAAAATAATGCAATATTCAGAAAATAAATTATACGTCATTCATCTACAATAGTATTACATTTAATATATTTTCTCTCATTTCCATTCTGATAATTAAAAAGTTATTTGAAATTTGATTGCTAATTGCGTGACATTTCAGAATCTACGGTAACTTCTCCCATACAAATTTGGACAATGACACCCTAGTTCAGGGGTGGCGAAACTTTATGTGTCAACGTGCCATTTTTTAAAAAAAGAAGTGTTTAATGAGGTATATAGATGTGCCGTCAAATAATTTTGAATTGTGATTTTTGGGAAATAATATACAGTGGGTAAAAAAAGTATTGGCAATTGTCTATAATTGATCATATTAGCTAACAAAGGAAATGATTGACAATTTTAACTGGACATAACGAACACAGGAAGTAATAAACACACAAATCTAATGAAACTTTCATTTAATATGCCTTTTACACAAAATATACAACAAAAACGTAAATTTGCATGTCAAAAAAGTATTGGCAAAGTTCTAACTGTTATGCAAATTTTGTCATGTTGAGGTCACGTGTTTAGACTGATAAGAAAGCCTGTTAGTATAAAGTCTGCAGTGCTATTTCAAAATTTTTAAAACGTTATTTTGTTAATGCTGTGATAAAATGGCTTCGAAATCGAAGGAGTTTGATGTTAATGTTAAAAACATGATTATTCAGCTCAGAAATGAGGGTTTAACTTATAGTGCTATAGGAATACAAATTAGCATAAGTCTATTTACTGTCAGAAGTGTTTTAAAAAAGTTCAACGAGACAGGATTCACAGAAAATAAGGTTAGAAGTGGACGGCCTGGAATTTTTTCTGCAAGGGAGAAACGTAGCATTATCAAAGAGGTTAAGAAAAATCCCAAAATAAGTGCACCCCAGCTAGCCAAAGATGTTGCTAATACTTCGCATAAAACTTTTAGTGTACAGATTATACGGAATGTTTTACACGAAGAAAGTTATGAAAGGACAGCTAGAAAGAAACCTTTCATTTCGGAAAGAAACAGATTTAACAGGTTAATTTATCAGATGAGTTTTGGAACACAGTTATTTTTTCGGACGAATCGAAGTTTAACATTTTCGGGAGTGATGGACGACAATATGTGTGGAGAAAGCCAAACACCGAACTGGAAAAACAACATTAAACACCGACTGTGAAACATGGTGGAGGGAGTGTCTTAGTTTGGGGCTGTATGGCAGCAAACGGAGTTGGTAAACTGTGCTTCATTGATGGTATTATGACAGCACGTACGTACATCGACATATTGCGCCATAATTTGCAATACAGTGCCCAAAAACTTGGCTTAGAAACATCATTTGTGTTTCAACAAGACAATGACCCTAAGCGTACATCGAACCTCAGCCGGGAGGTATGAGACCTCCTGAAGAGAGACCACCTATGAGAACTGGAGGTCTCCTCACCAGTTAAAGACGCCGCCTCAATCGCCTGACATAACTCCAATTGAGAATTTGTGGCACAAATTGGACGTAGAAGTCAGGAAACATAAAATTTCCTGTAAAGACGAACTTAAGCGTATACTCCTGCAAGAATGGCACAAAATTCCCAATAGTACAACCAAGACTTGGGTTTTCTCTGAGAAATAGATTACAAGCTGTTATAAATGCAAAAGGTATGCATACAAAGTATTAAACATATCCTGATTTTGTTCTCACATTTTACTTATTATTTTGTCAATGCTTTTTTGACATGCAAAAATACGTTTTTGTTGTATATTTTCTGTAAAAGACATATTAAAATGAAAGTTTCATAAGATTTGTGTGTTTATTACCTCCTGTGTACGTTATGTCCAGTTAAAATTGTCAAGCATTTCCTTTGTTAGCTAATTTGATCTATTATAGGCAATTGCCAATACTTTTTTTACCCACTGTAACTAAATATTAACTAAAAACTCTTTATTTACTACGAAAAAATACATTTTGCATTGTTTGGTATTAAATGTTTTAGTTATACGTGTAATTCAAATTAAAGTAACATTAGTGTGACTTCTGTTATTGCAGATTAGATGATAAAGAATTTATATTAGTGTTGTAGATGTTATACTTTTAGCACAGAATACATGCTGAATTGGAGTCATCTGCCAAACGGTTTTTAAGCGAGTCTTGAATGTTATTCATATCTGAAAATAATGACTCACAGACATAGTTAGAAGAAAATATGATTTAAACAGCAAATATGAGCCAGCTTCTTCAAACAGTTAAATGTGTCTGGTATCCATTTCACAAACTATGTTCTTCACTAATCCTGCCATGTTTCTCAATCCACCAAGTTCGAAATTCTTTGTTTCACTTACTATCTTGCCCTTTTTAATCTTTTGCTGAACTAGCCATGTTAAATAACACTTAAAAATCGTAAATTAACACAAATAAACTTTAAAATACAATTGTGTCAATGCAATTGACTATGCTATGCGCAGACAAATTTTGCATCATAAGCAATTCTAGTCCACGACGTAATTAAGACAAGGCAATAACAAACGAGTGTGCTCCCCGCCGCACTGCGACCGATCACTTCATAATACTTCATAGTAAACATAGTTATTTGAAATAAAATGCAAACCATTTTGATCGCTGGCGTGCCCAAAATATTGAGTCGCGTGCCATGAATGGCACGTGTGCCAGTGGTTCGCCATCCCTGCCATAGTTTATTAAGAAGAATCTTTGTCATCAAAGAATCTCTAGATTAAGAGGCGAAGTTATTTTCAACTGGAATTGTTTTCGAATTCAGTTATGAGGGGGTTGTGATAGCAACAAATAATAAACATAAATATGTAGAGTCATCAGTTTGTTTACTGAGCATTTATAGCTGCTTATTTCTCTTCGACGAAAAAAGGTCTACTAACCACAGTCAACACGCCTCGTAATTTTCAACAAATATCAGATGACAAAGTAGACATCTGAATTGGCACCCCATTCATTATATCCCCGCCAAACCAAAGCGATAATTTCGAAACTAACACACAGCCCATGAGTCCCAAGTTCGAGTATACAATTTTCAGAGTTGAGGAAAGAGAACTGTTGAAAATTAAATCTAGTTCAGACTCTTATAACATGGAGTAAAAATTGAGGGAGCAAACTAGGTACTAAGTGTCATTCTTGTCGCATTTTTTTGCTGATAGTGTTCAGGTATACCACAAATAGTTAAGTGTAGTCTGAAAACATTACATTCATTCGTTATACATCGTACTAGTAACTTAAGATTCAAATACAAATTTTCATGCAAGGAAAGGAAATTATGAGAATGAGGTATATTTTGGCTACCCAAATCAAAAGTTCTATTAATATTTCCAAAGCAACTCGTAATTTTGAGCTACAGTCATATGACAAGGTCGACACCTGAGCAGGAACCTCTCTTTGTAGTCCACGTTATGGTACAAATAATTTTGAGGCTCCTCATATGAAATATTCTTCTATATGACAGTCTTTAAAAGAATGAAATCTTAACAAACTCCTCTCGATTATAATTTCGTTAGTAAATAGAGTATTGCCATCCCTGTGTTATTCTCTTGATGGTGATCGAGCACTGTGAAGTTCATCGGCAATATTACGTAGCTTCTAGTGACATTATTCATAGCAAACTAAAAACAGACTATCAGTAAGATTTATTAAGATTAAATTCTTGTCCAACATCAAACAAATGTCAATAGTTTGCATCAATCGGTTTTTGATTGAGACATTAAAAAAATCATTCTTATTTATGTAGAAAAATGATCACACAAATATTCAATATATATATATATTCCATTCAATGTACATACTGTTATATTTGACTTCAAAAAGTTCACATATTATTTATCATATCTACTACAGAAAAATAACATTAATTTAATTGATTACCTTACATTTAATGCAAATATCATCCAAAAAGTCTGGAAATTGTCTCCTGATGAAGTCAACAGCATTTGTAAACGAGTGATTCATGATTAGTCGACGTTGTTTACTTTTTTATTTCCTCTAGCAACTATATTCGACTATCAGAACTCTCTCCATGTAGTACCCCATAAAAGATGCAAGTCCCAAGAGGTGGTCTTTGATATTGGTAAATCTTTGTCAGACACTTTCTTCGTTAATGTATTTTGGGAACTCGATGGGAGATTTTGATTCATGACCACTCGAGCGTGGGCTAAATCTATTGTGCATGCCTACATTCTATATCTTTCAGAGAAAAGAAAGCGAATTCAGTTGTATTCAGTGCTTTTATGGTATCTATCTCTGTTGGTTTTTCGGTTATATAAGAAATATAGAAATTTATGTTTACTGTGTGTAAAATGAGCTTAAGCCTGTGTTAGTTTTTTTGGACTTCATGTACATTACGTAAACATTTGGAAGCAATTAAAATATAAAGGAAATTTTTTTGTATATACTCCTAGAAATTCATTTAGTTTTGTTTTTATTATTTATTTTGTGTTATTTCTTTTTACATGACTTTCTTTATATGTTCGAAATTCCTCACATTCATTTTTTTTATTACGATTCTATTTTTATATTTACTGTGCGAATAGAAAAACGCATTCATATATAATGTTTTATAGAAATAAATTGTAGTTTAAAAAACTAAAAAAAACATGATATATAGTAAATCGAACTAAAATGTAATAAATAATTCTTAAAATAAGAATAAAATGATTAACGAGAAATTTATGTTATTGTGGTAAAAGCGTGGAGTACTCCATATTAATTGTTATAATTTCTTACTAGTTCTATTCTGAAATGTTGAGTTAATGTAAAAATGTAGTACAAAGCCCCCACGCTTTTCCCATAATGGCATTAATTTTCTCGTTAATGATTTTATTCTTGTTAAGAAATATTTTTTACATTTTCGTTCGATTATTCATAAAAGCGGGTTTTTTAGTTTTTTAAACTATAATTTATTTTCCATTTTTTAGTTCGATCTACAATAAAAGCATACGATTTTAGTTTTTTAAACTATCACTTATTCATTGATGAATTAATCTTAAATGCGTCATTTTTTGGAATCTGGAATATCCATTGGCTCCTTCCTATCAATGCATTGATACGGCCTGGTTTGCAAAATGTAGGATCAGCCAACTGAAGGAAATCTGGAAGAGCTAAGTTTGAAATATTTCATGTGAAAAAAGGTGTAAAGTCAAAGATATTTTTCACTAAAAAGATCTCAATATTCTCCCTGAAACTTGCATCAGCATTAGATATAAAAGTGCACGTTTGGAATCGAAGAGTTTGTGAGAAATTATTTAATCCGGTGATCTCTGAATCAATTCTCAGCTGTTTTGGTAAAATGAAACAATGTATGTGATGTTTCATTCATCAAATTCGGTAAGAGAATTTAGAAAAACATACTTTATGTCTGAGTTTAGCAATTAGAACATAAAACTTTTTTTCACACGCTCGAGTCTTTCCCCCCCCCATTTTCAGAAAAACTGAGCAATTGTTTATATTATGGTAAGAAAATTGCTGAGCACCCTCCCCTTTTTTCACAAAAAGAACACTTTTAGGGCTGTAACTCAATCTTTTAGTCGCCAAATTTGGAAATCGTTATTCCTGATGATCCTGATCAGGACAATGGAGCAAAATTATTAAACTATTGTATTGTCATCGGTACTTGACAAGTGTGCAAAATTTGAATTAATCTGACCTTTTGAAAAGGGTAAAAATCGAGTTCAAAGATTCCGTTACATACAAGTGAAGCTTATAAAAGCGTATTAAAAAGGACGTTTACAGCTATATAATCACTGGCGTAGGTAGTCCTAAATGGGCCCAGTATTAAAATTCCTTGGAGGACAATTTTGGCGGGGTTTTAATATTTTACGTTTTTTTCTTACACATTTTGATGCCCCTATAGCTTCTGTAGCTTGGTGGCCCCATATCTTTGATAATGCTGATACGGTGGTAGCTACGCTCCTGTATATAATTATAACTCCACATATGGCAAGTTATAAATGTGCATTTTTCAACACTAAATATTCTTTCTCTTATTAGAAAAGTATTTGTTTTTGATTTAAAACTATGCTTATCAATTTAAAATAAAGCATGCATATACAAATAGCCGCAACGAAGTAGCAAGATTATGTACTAAAAATTAGTTGACTATATATTTGTTTCACACACTGTAATATATATATTTAATTCTATTGAAATATATTTTATTTATTTTGAACCAATTTTTAATTGTTTACTTAAATTATCCCCTAATTAATCAATGTAGTTGAAAACTGTTTTCAATAGTCACGTCTACTTTAATTCACTATATAATTCATGTAACTCCAATTTATCTGATTATTAATTTATTGCTGATACATAATCGTCTGTTGCTAAAGTTATATTGCTGAAGTTGGCATCTTTTGTAATTATTCTAAATATATTAGTTCAGAAGGCGAAAAGAATTGCAACACATAATAGACACTGGTGGAGCTTAATATGCAATTAATTTTCGTATATATTCGAGGTATTGTCATTCATATGGAGATCTTTTTGATTATTTGCTTAATAAATAAAAGGCGTCTATAAAATATGCTTCGGTTGCTATTGTTCCCAATACTGAAAGCTCGATTCCAACAACAAATAACTTTTCAGAAATGAGGATAAAAATAGTTCCAGAGTAGCCTTCATTGTATTTTGCTCTTACGAATCCACTTTATTGCAATTAGATCGATACACACACTTGTCCAGGTTTGAGGAGCAGATTAGAGTTTCCATAGGATTAGCATTATATTAAAGAATCAAAATAGCTGACAGATGGCATCCTTTTAATAGGAATGTTAAATATTAGTTTAGCATTACAATATAAGAGGCAAAATGAACTAATTTTATTCAAGGTAAAATAATATATTCAAATGAAAAGGAGTCATGAGTTATATTGCTCTGTATATAATACAGAAGTCACAATATCAAGAAGAATTTTTCTCTCCGAAAAAATGCCTGAAGTTTTTCTTTTGTTTACAATTAGACGAAAATAGAATAGTCTTAAGATTTGGTACAAAATAATGAGATTTGTAACCAATAACTCACTAACGGGATGTGACAAAATATAAAAAGTAATTCAATATTTTATTTCAATATATGTTTAAAGTATCCGAGTGGGTATGGAACTTTGATTTTGAAAAATGATATAACCGAATTTGGTTTTTTGATAGTGGTCGATAGAATTAGAGTATACATATAAATTTGTCTTAAGATAATTATTTCAAGAAAAAAATATACTTTGCCTTTTTTGGCAAAAAATTTAGAAAGATGACATTTATATAATAATCTTTTATGAAAAGTGCTCCTGTAATAATATTTTTCTGCTCGGACTTCTAAGCAGAACTTTGATTTTTGAAAAATTCACACTAATTTCAGTGAGTGAATATTAACGTCGCACTGATTAGCAACACGAGGGCTTTTGGCGACGGTCCGCGTAATTTTGAACCATGGTCAAGTGACGCGGACGACACCTGAGCTGGCACCCCCTTCTCCTAACTACCACACCACACACACTAATTTCAGAGTTACAATGAACTGTGAAATAATAACTGGTGTTCTTTAAAACTTCTCTACTCGTGTATTAAAATATGAATATAAATTCACTTCTAAGCCATATATTTCAAAAACCCTTGCCCAGACTCTGTAGAAAAGTCTTAGCTAAATATAAGCAAATTATTATTATTACAGGGGTATTTTTCATAGGAGAATGTTTTAAAAAATCTCATTTTTAAATTTTCGCTGAAAAATGGCATTTAAATAATGACATTCTTAAAACAAATACTCTCGATTCTCGATAATTCAAACCCTCGATAATACGAACGTCTCGCTAATTCGAAGTATATGCTAAGCCCCTAGAAAAACTCTTGATATTTCGAACTAAAACAATACCTTTTTGGTACACTAAATATTTCAAAGTAAAATCTGTGGCTGGTCGGAATAGAATACGCGATAATTCGAAGTGATCTTATAAAACTCTCGACAATTCAAACACTTACTATTATGTAGAGTCCTGTAGCAAACATAGTCCCTTTGATGACCATCGAGAGATTTGCGGAGTTAAAACAGACTACGCAACTTTTCCCTTGAATATCATGTTGATGCGGACATTTTTTAAGCTTAATTTATTCTAGAAAAATCTATTGACAAAGTTAGATTGAATGCCATAAAACAAAAAAAGATAAGAATTTTTTTTGACGAAAAATTCTTATGTACACTATATATTCTTTCACAATAGTTGTTTTTAATACATAAGTGTATTCTTTTAATACAGGACTCATAACTTCTATATAATATTTATACTGTATATATATATATAATATGTACTTTTTAAAAATACTTTAAAATAATTTTATATATACGTGCAATTGTTGCTTTATTACAAAGTTTCAAATTTAAATGTGTTAGAAAAAAATTTCTCTTCATGTATTTTGGGGGACCCTCTTGATAATTCGAACTCTTGATAATTTGGTTTTTCATTGGTTCCTTTAACTTCAAATTATCGAGAGTAGACTGTATATATATTCTAATTTAGGTGGTAATAAATATCAAAAACATATTCATTTATACGCTTCATCAAAATCAAGGTACCGTACGTAGTATGATACCGTATTATAAATTTTTTATATATGCACCAGAGGAGAATTTTTTTAAAAATAAGACAATATAATTACGATATTCTATATAGGATTGAAATTTATACCAATCATATTACCACTATATTTGATATTATTATATAAACACTACGTTTCATATCGATTGCAATAACACTATTACGTTTACAACTCAATTATATTCATACGTATACTGACACTAATACATTTTTATTTTTGTTGCTTTATGGAAAGAAATTTCTTTAAGTAATGACGACATATATACCAAGAAAAGAAATAACCCTTTCGGTGAAAAAATAACTTACCCTTGTGGTGCTAGAACATCTTCAATAGTATTTCCAATGTGACCTTTCACGCCTGCCCAAACAGCCACGACTAGGGCCGGGGAAACTGAAAGTATTAAAGAAAAAAGTTTTAAAATCAAGTTTTGTTAAATTTAATTGATAAGAGTTCTGTCGATAGTAATGTTCCATGCGCTGCGAGATTACATTAGAACGTAACTCAATAAAAACTTGAAAAGGAGAGGGAGGGAAAGGAACTGATTGATAGCAAAAAAAAAGGTCAAGACGATTTTTTTTTTTATAAATGATTGACAAGAGATAAAAATGGAACTATGGTTAATTCAATAAAGGTATAATTTGAATTCCTGCATCAAAATAAGTAGCAAATGTATTTTTTTCCGAATATTTTTGTAAATAGGCATTTTTTATCATATACATACAGTTTTTGACAATACAAATATATATATATATATATTCCGATTCTATAGTATTATATCGTAGTGAATTTTTGAAAAATAGCTTGATTTAAGAAATTACGAGTTAATACATGAAGTTGGGAGTTAATTCAAAGAAAAACCATTTCTCCAGCAATAAAATTAAAAAAAAGAACAAATTCTATGACTGAAGACACGTAAAAGGCCGTGGGTTAAGTTATGAATTTCTAAAGTAGTTTTGGATCGATTTTGATTTTATTTCCGATTTAATTTATTATATGGATTTTTCAGCTGTATAACCAATTTCAAACAATGTGAATTCGATTAATATGAAATTTATACTCACTTATGTTTTCTACACAGCATTTGCATCCAAATGAAAAATGGACACTCTATATTATTTGTTAAAAAAATATCTTAAAATCTATAAGCATAGATGAGAACTAGTATAATACCAGAAATAAAAGGATAGACCGAGGAAAAATTTTCATTGTTTTCACTCAATGGCCGCGAGTGACTGAATATTAACGTTACGCTGTTCAGCTACACGAGGGTTTTTGGCGACGCACCTCGTAACTTTGAACCATGGTCAAGTGACGAGGACGACATCTGAGCTGACACACCCCTCTCCTAACTACCACACCAACGTGAGGACGCTTGAGCTCTCGACAGATTAAACGTACATCGCTCCTCTACACGGCAGGTCTTCATTGGTACTAGGCTCGAACTCATGACACGCCAGCCATGAGTCAGTGATCTTGACCACTAGGCTACCGTGGCTACGATGCACAGTGTAGAGGGGGCCATTGAACGTTAGATATGTCGAGGTTTGAACGTCCACCCGTTGGTGAGATGTGGAAGTAAGGAGAGGCGGTGCCAGCTCAGGTGTCGTCATTGTCACTTAACTATGGTTCATAATTACAAGGGTAGTCTTGAATAGCCCTCGTGTAGCTTTTAAATGCGATGTTAATACAGCTCTCACTCATACTGCAAAATTTTTAATTTTTAAAGTACGTTCAGTAACCATTAATGCCCATGACCACTAACCTATCACGACTGTGTTGGTCGTGATAACCTAGTGGTCATGGTCATTAACTTGTAGCTAGTTAGTCGAGTCGTAAGTTTGAGTCCTGATGACACAGAACCACCACCATGTAGAGAGGCTGATTAACATTAAATGTGTCGTAACTCAAAGTATTCAAGTTGGTGTCCTGTATAAGTTCAGAAAGTGGGGAGCCAGATCACACACAGGTGTCGTCCTCGTCACTTGATCAAGATTCAGAATTACGAAGCTCATCGCCAATAAGAACTCGTTCTTTTTTATAGATGTTCACTACGTGAGAGTGAATGAATGTTATCGTCGCACTATTCAGCTACTCGAGGGCTTTTAACGACGGACCTTGTAATTTTGATCCATGGTCAAGTGACGAGGACGACATATGAGGTGGCAACCCTCTCCTAACTATCACACCACATCAACGAGAGGGTGGTTGAACCTCAACAGATTAAATGTGTATGACCCCTACACGGCGGATCTTCGGCAGTACTAGGCTCGAACTCATGACACGCCGGCCATGATTCCTTTTCTTTGACCACTAGGCCACCACGGCTTCAGCTATCACTAAAAGACTGAGCAAGAAATTTATAAATTAATTGCAGTTTAATATTTGAGTGCCTTAAACTAGTTGCAAGTATGGTAAATCATTTTTTTTTGCATTGATCCAAATGTAGAACGTTTCCTGAAATTCTCAACGGGATGTGAAGATTTATTTGGCTGAGCACCAAAAATTATAGGAAGAGTTTGGAAAACCAAAAGAAGAGTATAATAGCAAATAATGTTACCAAATTTTCTAATTAAAAAGTCAAGACAGAATAATATTTTAGAAACCAGTTTCTCTTAAAACGTCATTACCGGACGAAATTCTTTATTGGATTCATAGCAGAGCGAATGTGGTAAATCTTTCTTGTTAGGGCAAAAGTTTTGATTTATCTCATCGTTAACAGTTGTCATTAGCAGCAACATGTAGGCAGGAAAATTAATTAATATAATTTCTATTATTTTTAATTTAAGGGTTTTTTTTATCTTTTCTTAAGGTAACCGGCAACTCTAAAAATTCGGTGTTGGGAAAAGTAATGAATATTTTTCATTTAAACCAATACAATATTTGAAATGTTAGCTTTCTAAAATAACTTTTTTCTTAAAGCAACGGAATGAAATTTTAAATATTTTAATTTCAGTCTATTTTTTAAAAAAACCAGACGTATAGAGAGAATTATTGTATAGCCGACATTTGGTCTTTTCATAAATACTGCTACGAATTCTGTGCGAAATAGTATAAATAATTTATATTTGGATATGTAACGCATTTATATTATTCTATGTTATATATTTATTACAAGCTTTTATTTAACTTACAATGTATGTATGTATGTATGTATGTATCTATGTATGTATGTATGTATGTATCTATGTATGTATGTATGTATGTATGTAATTTGTTCGGGTGGAATCTTGCAACTCAATTTTCAAGCTGATATCTTCACTTCATTGAGCTGAAATTTTGTATACACGTTCAGTTTGGATGACAATGCATGTTTTGACAATTTATATTTCGATATTGCAATTAATTAAAAAGATATTAATTAAAAACATTTAATTAGTTTTGGGCGCCAACTTTGATACATCTGCATTGTTGTAATAATGTTATTTTTACAACAATGACAAAAGTTGGCGTCGAAAATCGGTTTTCAGCCAAACTAAAATTTCATAACGTTGCGCTATTCACTGTATTTATTAACTTTGTCTAAAAAATAATTAAATTTCTACAACGTAAAAATAATCTAATTTCTGCAACGTATGCAATTTTTTTACAAATTTCTATCTATTTTCTTGGATTTAAATTCAAAACAAAAAAAAGTCGAGCTATTTTTCAAGTAGATTGGTACATTGTATACTTTTCTCAACGCTGCCAAGTTAAACTGAGATGGAGTATTGTAGAAATTAATTTAAAAAAATTATCTAACTTTAATCTATGAAACTCAGACAAAAAATAATTACAGAATTGGAAGGATCATTTTTTTTATATATCTTACCCATCAAAAAGGAATCCGCTAGGAAAACAATAAGAGAAAAATATTATCCAGAAATGCAATGTATTTTCAATTAAAAAATAATTTTATATTAAAATAAATGAATTTTTTAAAGAAATTTTTTAATTTTAAGCCTACAAGTAATTTAAATATACCTCATTTTTATCACCAGTAATCTAAACACACACTGCGACATGTGTCCTTAAATTTAATTACAAATAGTATCTGTTAATTTTATTTGAAAAATTACGGCAATTTTGTTTCTCTAGATGAGTTAGGTACATTGTAAAACTAGCTCATGGTTATTGATATCCATAAAATGTGCCAAAAGAGAATAATTTGCACAAATAAGGAGATTTTAAAAATAAAGAGAGAAAAAAATCGAATCTGAGAAGAAAAATTTCGTTAAATAGGAAATGCACTTCGCTATTTGGAGTTATTTTACGAAGAAAAGAGTAATATGTGCTTGGGTCCAGGAAAAAGTTCTTAAAATAGAGAAATTCCCAAAATAGAGGTTCATTACATGGAGGTTTGACTGTATAAAAATAATACGATGGTTAATTATTTTTTCAAAATCAAGTTTCTAAAGATGACCTGAGCAATTAAAAAAATAGATTCTTACGTAGAAGATATCCAATGTCCAGCAAAATATTATCATTAGTTGAGAAAACTTTCATTTTTGATTACAACATGCGTTTTGAATTTTAAGCATTTTATTGATTAATACAAATATTTAAATGCTTTTTTGAATTTTTTTAATAAATAACTAGATTTTTCTTCTAATATGTGAGAGAAATATATCCCTTACCTTCAAAATATTTCAAATAAATAATATATTCTTTAAGATTTTTCAAAAAATAATCACAATTTTAATTAAACATTTTATAACTTCGTCATTTATTAAGATAATTTCACGAAACCTTTTATTCGTGTGTAGAACAATATTACCCAAGATCTGCACGAAGATTGACAAAAATACGGATTTAAAAAAAATTGTGTTTTTCGTCTAATACCCTTTTTGCGAGAATTGATTCAGCTAAATCAGGGATGGTGAACCAGCGTTGAAAGAGTTGAACAGGCTGAGAAACCTGTCCAGCGATAACTAAAAAGTAAAAAATAAATTAAATATAAAAAAAACTTTTTTAAGCACAAGCTTTTATTTAAACGCTCTAAAAAGAATAAAATAAACTTTTCCTTCAAAACTTATTTTACTGTCAACTTATAACGTCATTATACAATTTATATGATATAAAAGCTTGTCGCGAGATTTACCTGTGTAGATAAACAAGTAAAATAAATAACTTGACCTCAATGATTTTAATTTTTAAAAATTTAAACTAAGTGAATACGAGTACTTAAATCTCGCGACAAGCTTTTATATCATATAAATTGTATAATGACGTTATAAGTTGACAGTAAAATATGTTTTGAAGGAAAAGTTTATTTTATTCTTTTTAGAGCGTTTAAATAAAAGCTTGTGCTTAAAAAAGTTTTTTTATATTTAATTTATTTTATGTTAAAATTGTAATATTCACAAGCAACGCCGTCCCTTACGTTATAATGGCGATTCAACGGGAACTTAGCGAAATCTTGGCGATAGAGCCAAGTTGGCATCATTTTTGGCGACTTGGAGACCATATTGGCGAACTCATGATCCTATGGATTCTTTTGCAAATTAGTAGAGAAATCCACTGATATCACGACCTATGACGCAAGCGGACCTTTCTCGAATAACCCACGAGGTATACAGGGGACGCTTACCGAAATTGAGTTTGTATTGTTTTGACTTGCGATTAATAGCCTTGACCTTGAAGAGTCGACTAGTAATTAGCTCGGCTGCTGAGTAGAACGGGCGGTGCTTATGAATAATCTTTCACTTATTTGTATTTTAGGCACTGATAGTTGTATCTGAGCTCTATTGAAGGTGTGAAGACCTTTTGAGATTTATTATGCGAATATTGCTGTTGTATTCTGTATGCCATATGGATTGTTTTTTTCGACAATAAATTCTCATCGCTCTTAAGGAACTGTCTTGTACTTTGTGACTGATTTGCATAAAATTCTCGAACCCCAATCAACGTTACACTATTTACTTCAACCTTCTATTTTTAAGAATATTTTAACCTATATTTAAAAAAAAATTAAAAGCATGTGAAGTTTTTTGTTTGAGAAGTTTGGCATCACAGTTGTATAATTTCTCAAATAACAGTAGAAACACAGGACTGTCTATCGTTTTGTGGAGCTGCCTCGTATGATTTGTCTTTCGATATCAGGATTTAATCTCATTACTTCTGTTTTTGAATTAACTCTTTACAAGTTTTAAAGCTTTTTAGAGTTATATTTTTCTTTTTGAATTTTATGGCAACAGGCAACAAAATATAAGCCCCAAAATCGAAAGCGAATTTTCCATGGCCCCAAGCAGGCACTCCACTCTACTCATCTAAGTAACACCAAAGTGATGATTTAATCTTCGTCGGGTTTAGGATGCATCAGCCCTTCCACACGATGGTTTTTTTAGTAGAATGAAGAATCGAACATGCTACCAATATCAAACTTGGTGCTGAAACCATTCGATTATTGCGAGATAATCTGGTAAAGAATTATCTGCTTAAATAAGATACAAAATTATATGTCAGAGAAGGACAACTTAATTCCTTCTTGGCCCATTTTTCTCTTGTTGGAGGTAACATATGAAGTTCTTGTGAAGTGCTCAGCAGTGGATGGACATTATATAATCATGTTTTAAAGCTGTACTTTGCATCAAAGTATGAGAATGCGATTGATTAAATTTATGTCTTATTGCAAATACAGATTGATTCAAAAGTAATGTGACCAATTTCAGAGCATCATAAATTTTTAATGAATTAAGTTATTTGAGTGAGATTTTCAAAAGGTGGTTTCCTTTAGCACTTCTAACATTTTACGTAAATTTTTAGGCTGAGCTAAAAGAGCTTTTTCGACCATTTTTGGGGGTATCTTTCCAACTTTCTCTTTGATTGCTTTTTGAAGCCTTTGAAGTGTTCTCACTTTCTATCTATTTAACTGTTTTTTTAAGTATCGCCATAAAAGAAATAATTTCAAAGAACACAGTCAGGGGATGATGGTAGCCCTTTCTCAGGATGAAGAAGATTTAATTTGTCCTTCAGCCATTTTATAGTTAATTTTGCAGTATGACGTGGTGCAGAATCTTGGAGAAAAACAAAGTTTCATGAAAGGTAAAGATATATACTTTCTTTGATCATGTACTTTAAAACTTTATTCTGATAGTATTTAGCAACAGTTTTAGCCTTTGGTTCTAAAAAAATGTTTTTATTAAGACATTCTTATTCATATTATAACACCTAAAGTCCTACTTGCCTTTTGTAAAACAGCTGCGTCTTTGCAACGCTTTTCTCGTGAAATACATTTTATCTTCGCTTTGTCAGTTGTGGTTGACAGATGAAACATTGCTTCATCAAAAGCTATCCATGTTTTATATCTACTTTATGTAACATTAAATACAGAGAGCAAGGACGTTTGATATATTTTTCTACGGTCTTGGCAGACATTTGATGACAGACTGGTTTATTCACTTTTTTATTGCCAATTTTCTTAATCTGACCACAAATTGTCGATTGCGATACCTGTAGTTTCTTTGCAAAGTACTTCGAGGGAGAGGATTTTCACAGCAGCGATATATATATATCAGTCTTTCCAGCTACACCTTTTTTCTTTTTCATCAAGGACTTCCTTCATCCACATTTTTTCCTGAAACTTTTGATTGCCAGCCATATTGTATTTCTTTTTGAAGTTTAGATAGTATTTATTCCCCATTCGAAAAATGTCTTTTCTGATTTTTAAATGCTTCATTTACAGCAACAGAATTTGAGCAATCATCCCTTAAAAGCTTTAAAATTTCGCTTCGGGTTTGAGGATCTAATTTCGGAGTCATAATTTACTGCCGCTAATAAAAATAGATTTTTGGTAATTTAAACGTTTCATTTTTATAATATAATTGCCAGTAAAGCGATTAAAATTTACAATAAATAGTTATATACTTTTAAAATTGGTCTCGATATTCATGAATCAACCTGTGAAATAAAAGTTCGAACAATATTAAGGACTGAGAATTACTCATAGTTTCACTCATGATTGTATTATAATGTATGCTTTCTTATTTATTCCAATCGTTAATTTTCTCATGATCTAAAACTTCTTGAAGGATGCCAATATCAAAAACGACCTTAAGACAATACGCATAAGCAGTTCATTTTTTAAAAAAAATTATCCACTTCTATATACTGAAAAAGCGAAAAATATTTTTTATATCAAGCTTTTTAATAATAATCCATTGACACAGTCACAATTCTCTTCACACAGTGATATTAGTCCAACCCAATCTAAAAACTTTCACCAGTTTTTCAACTAATCAACTAATAATTTCGTCAACAGAAAAAATAAATAAAAATAAAAAAACTCTAACGCACTGCAATTAGGAGCCCAATGATATACACAAAATCATCCTTGTAGCATCTGAAAGCCAGTGCAATGCGTCGGATTCCCATGATACCTTTTGAAATGCCTGGGCACTAAATAATAAAATGTTGTTTCTTATGCCACCTGATCTCGACTATGTAAGATCCAGGCCCACGAAATTCATCATGGCAAGGAGCTAGATGTACGCCTGTCATTATCTGTAGGTCTGAGCACCATGCAGGTGATAGTACGATTTAGCTCAGGTTCCACCCCAATTTTGAGGGAGAACAAACACTCTGGGGCCTCCCACCTCTCTTCCCCTTCCACCAACCTCACGAGAGGATTTGCGACTCAATGGCTATTTAGAGTTTCCCCATACAGCAAAGGCACTATACATTCACGAACTTCCATACCTTCTTCGGGATTCGAACATAGGTCCTACGGCACAGCAGTCAGCGTTGCTAACCACTATACCGAATCGGTGATAAATAATAACCTGGTTATCGTAAGAATACTTTTTTTTTAAATCTCGTTAAATCACTCGGACTCGAGATTTGAATAACACTAAGAGCACAAATTATAAGCTTATTTGAAGACTTCCACAAAATGATAACAATTTACACTTCTTGTAAATATATTTCTCAGAGCCCTTTGAAGGCGTAGAAAGGATTTATACTTGACTCATACAATTTCGTATTCTTCTCTATTTAAAATTAAGATGCATCATTTTTCTACAAAAGCATAATTTTCTTAAAAGTAATTTTTTTTTTTACAATTGACGACAAATGTTACAAAAGTAGAACTTGCTAGCGGAATTAGAAGAAATCATGAAATAATAGATAAATCTTTTAAAGTCGTTGAGCTAAAAGAATTTTTTTTTTTTGCAATCCTCAAAATTTATTAAAAATAAGGAGTTTGTCCTGGATTTTCTTGCGATTATACACTCATGTCCATAAATTAGGGATAATGAAGTTCAGGCAAAGAAAGAGAAAGAAGCAAAACATATTTGACTTATTTGTAAAGTCTATTTATTAAACAAAAGGTAAAGAGCAAAAAAGATGCTATGTGTTTGACATAATTAATAAAAATTGCGGAAGCAAATTTCAAAAAAGAACCTATTTACAAAAAACAGTATAAAATGGTTAGTATGATGGTTAATACTAAGTATGTCTCCCGGACGATGCAAAATAGGCCTTACAACGTCTACACATGCTGAGTATCAAATTATCAATCTGATCTTGGGGAATATTACACCACTCATCAAGCAATGCCCTCCGAAGTTCTGGTAGACAGGTGGGAGGGGGTTGACGGGTTGCAATTCGTCGGCCAAGCATATCCCACACATGCTCTATTGGATTCAAGTCCGGTGAGTATGCTGGCCAATCCATACGGGTGATATCTTCCGATTGAAGGCATTCGTCTACAATGTTTGCACGGTGAGGACGGGCGTTGTCATCCATAAACAGAAATTCAGCACCCATGGCGCCCCGAAACAAACGTACATGTTGTTCCAGAATGACATCCCGATAGATGTGGCCTGTCATCATTACACTCTGAACATGCAGGTCAGTTCTGGAACCAAGAATAATTCCTCCCCAAACGAGCCATCCTGCACCACCGTAACGGTGTCGTTTAATGGTGTTCTCTTGGTGGTAACGGGTACCTGGCGCTCTCCATATGAAAGTCCGGCGAGAATCAGACTGCAAACTAAACCTGGACTCGTCGGAAAACATCACACAAGACCACTGTTGCGGTGTCCACAATGCATGCTCTCTACTCCAGGCTAATCGCAGGCGACAGTGAGTTGCGGTAAGGGGAACACATCTGACAGGTCTACGAGCATATAGACCAATGTGGCCTAAGCGTCCGTACACGGTCTGCCTTGAACCTGGCGTACCGGTAGCCGAAGAGAGCTGACGAGATAGGTCTGATGCTGTGCTCCGTCTGTTTCTTTTGGCAGTAACTGCCAAATACCGGTCCTCATTCGGCGTTGTAACTCGGGGGCGACCTGTGCCGTAACATCTACTCACATTACCATCATCTTGGAATCGTTGTCAAAGGCTGGAGATGACACTCTGGGCGATTCCAAGTTCCTCGGATACTTCTATCTGGGTACGTCCACATTCCAGTCGTCCAATAATTCTACCACGTAAAAAATCATCCAAATGCTTCCTTTGTGCCATAACTATACGGTTATTGCACTGAAAGGCTTTTAAAGCGCTTGTGAACAATTTTACTTCTTTGCCACCATTCCTTATATACCCCTCTCTTGCACTCTCGTCATTGTGACGTACTATCCGCGCCATCTGGTGGTTTCCTGTAATTTGCATATTCTTCTTCAAGATGTGTGTGATAATTCTACAGGTGAAATTTTTATTTTAGAGTTCAATTTCTGTGTGATTTTGAATTATCCTTAATTTATGGACATGAGTGTAGTTGCTCAACGTAAAAATTAAAAGCCGTATCACACGTCCATTATTCGTGCAACTTTTTCACCCCAGCTGAGGGTGAAAGGTTGCCGTAAACAAAACAATATGCTCTGACGTCAGCCGTCTTTCTTCACATTGAAAAATTACTCGCTGATTTTTCTGTTTCGAAAACGACCATCTAATATTATTTCTTTTATACCGCTCGAGCTTTTATTGACAGTCGAGGACAGATATGGCATCTGACGATCAAGCAATTCTTTCGCTTGGATTTGCTGCCATTTGTGCAATTAGATTCAAAAAATCAAAAAAAAAAATTGCCAGAAAAACGGCCATTTTTCTTTTATCTTCATGGCAACCTGCTGGAATCCTAATTTTCTTTCGATCTGTTCACGAAATGTGGTTTTTTTTTTGGATTGCACAGGTATGGAAGCTTTTCAATCTCATCAATTAAAAAGCTCTCCCTCATTTCACTCCATTTTATAAAAAAAAAACAAAAACATTTCCGACGAGTAAACGCTTGACGAAGTCGAGGCCGCCATTTTGTTTGCGCGTAGGAGACGAATCCTATTGGCTGAAATTCGGAGCAATTTTAATTTGGAGCAACTTTTTGAGCTCACTAGCAAAAAGTTGTTCGAAAGCCGTTGCTATGGCAACAGAGTAAAAATTGCACGAAAAATTGCTCCAACGTGTACATGAGATAAGGCCTTTAGACGAGTTGCATAGTTAAGCTTGCAACAACAAATGACGAATAAATTCAACGTTATATGATGTTGAAAAAGTATTCTTTCAATAAATAAACTGCTTAAAGCTGTGAAAATAATTTATTTCATTCTTAGAATAAAATTAATTCAAAAATAATGCATGCATCTTTTACAACTAATATTATTTTATGAATAGACACAAGAATAAATAACCTATTTGATAATATTAATATCATCTTGTTGTTTATTCACCCGAACTAATCCGTTATATAAAATAAATGCAATTAGTTGCATATATATACAGTCAACTCTCAATAATTCGAAATTGGAAAATAATGTGAAAATCTTTGAATTATCAAGAGGGTAGGAAAAAACTCTCAAAATACACGAAGAGAAATTTTTTCTACAACATTTAAATTTGAAACTACGTAATAAAACAATAATAATGCACATATGTATAAAATTATTTTAAAGTATTTTTAAAAAGTACATATAATACGGTATAAATATTATACATAAGTTAGAAGTCTTGTATTAAAACAATACAATTATATATAGATTAAAAATAATTATATTAAAATAATACATACTGTACATAATCAATTTTTTTTACGAAAAAATCTGTTATATGTTATTTTCCATTCCTCATTTGAAATAAAATCATTTCACACTCAGTTGCCTCAGACACTGTACTCAACACCATTGTTCTTCAAGGCAGGGGCCAGTTCGGCACATGCCCTATTTGGTGCCATATGCTATACGTCCCACAGATGAGTCATAAATCGTCATGTCAGTCCGATGCAAAATACACAATCCTAAGCAGACAGATGGTCATTAAAAGGGCTCAAAGAGACAATATAACACAAAACTTGTAAGCTCCAACCTGTTTGCTACAGGACTCTACAGGATTCGTGAGTGTTTGAATGGTCGAGAGTTTTATAACATCACTTTGAATTATCGCGTGTTCTATTCCGGCCAGCCACAGATTTTACTTCGAAATATTGAGTGTACCAAAACGTATTGTTTTAGTTCGAACTACTCAGAGTTTTTCTAGGGATTGAGCGTATACTTCGAATTAGCGAGAGGTTCGTATTATCGAAGGTTTGAATTAACGAGAGTCGACTGTATATATATATTCAAATTGAAAAATTAGAAGTTTTCTCTTCTATCATGAGGTCATAAGCACACACACTTTTTTTTTATTTCAATAATATTTTTGATTTATACTTTAGGGGCACGATTTCTCTCTTTCTCTGTATTATAAACAAACGCATCTAAAGAGTTTCGACTTTCGAACTCACAAAAAATATACCACGAAAACAATTTCAAAGTAAAGAATGTAAAAAATGTACTGTTTCAGTGTCGCCTTATGGCTCAAATATCTTGGCCTTCTCAACCATCATCCATTTCAGATGTGACAGACAGAGAAAATGTGACATTCCCAGGAACGATTCAGGGTTATGGAAAGTCAAATAAAGAAAAGAATCTTCTTTCCATGAAGAAGACAAAGTGAGAAATCATGCGCGAAAAGCACGGGAGAGTTCCAACCGATGGGATGAAAAAAAAAGGAGGGTTGGTTTGATAGGATACTGCGTGTTCTAGATTATTTAAGCGAAAAAAAATTCTAGTAAGTCATTGCAAAGATAAGAACAAGCATGCTCTTCGCCATTTTCGTATTTTATTCTTTTCGATGCTGTGAAATAAGACGAATAGTTCTTGGTATTTTACCGCAAGGCAGAAATGTGACAAAATAACAATATTAAAAAAATAATTCCAGGCATGTATTTTTAGGAGCAACGTGGTCCATATCTATGAGACAGTATTTTTCCTTTTTGCTACTGTGTTTTCTGTGCCGAAATGCTGAAATGGATATGTTGAAAGTTCAATATTTATTTCATTTTTGTTCCAACTAAAAAATGTCCGAATTTAGATGATCAAATATATATGTATACGAGGGTGGTTCTAGAAGTACCCAAACCAACAAAGAAAACACAAAAGTTTTGGAAAAAAATATATTTATTTTTCAACATAATCTCCTCCTTTCAGGTCTATACATTTTCCCCAGCGATGTTCAATAAATTCGATACCCTTTTCACAATAACTGTTTTGCTCCTCAAAATAGCCATTAACTGCCGACATCCCTTCTTCATCTTTGGAAAATCTTTGACCACTGGTCATTTTTTTCAAGTTTGGGAATAGAAAATAATCAGAGGGGACTAAATCTGGCAAATAGGGTGAATGAGGTAGCAATTTTAATTTAATACTAATTAAAACTTTAATTCATTATTTTTGGCGATTGTAATAACGGATTTGTGAGCTAGCGCATTGTTTCGTATAATCCCCCTCTCTCTCTCTCACACACCACACACACAACACCACAAACAAACACACACCACACACCAACACACACACACACAACACAACACAACACACACACAACAAAGTTTACGCATAAAGATTTCCAAGCACTGAAAGTTTCAATTTATACATGATTCTTTAAGT
This sequence comes from Trichonephila clavata, assembly GCA_019973975.1. Lineage (NCBI taxonomy): Eukaryota > Metazoa > Arthropoda > Arachnida > Araneae > Nephilidae > Trichonephila > Trichonephila clavata. The sequence goes on from BMAO01010942.1 coordinate 34,703, forward strand.
GAGAGGTATAATAACACAAGATTTTTACAAAAGTCATTTTTTTTCTTTAGAAAAATGGAAGTACGGGGGAAGAAATAATTATGAACGAAATATATTGAACGTTTCTAACTTAATGTTAAATTAAGTCTTCTCTCATATAACAATTATTCTCTGACTTCTTTCTCATTGTATCCTTTGGTTGGTGACTGAAACCACATAATTTCCTTTAGCAAAGAAATTTGATAAATTAACAACTAATGTTGTGTCTCAAGTTCACAGTTGAATTAATGAATTCTCGTGTTTTACACATTGAACAAGTAAATTTTCTAGAAATTATAAGTCGAAAGAAAATTGAACAAACTGCTAAATAAAACTGAATTTTTTAGATAAAAAATAGAAGCTGGTTTATTAAAATTTATTGCTAGAAAAAGGCTTATTTGCGAAACACGCACACGTAAATATGGATATGGTCATTAATTGTTTTATGAAATCATTTTATTAAAAATGCAAAACATTTCCATTCTGTCTTTAAATAACTAAATTTTTTGTTTGTTTTTAAAATCTTTTTTGGGAGTTAATTTACTGAGCCCCGGCTTTTACCTAAGAAATATTTGGTATAAAATTTTTTCATACAACTAATTTTAACATTAATTCAAATACATGAATTTC